>CAUYRT010084504.1:0-10566 GCA_963574885.1 Lepilemur ruficaudatus
GCTCTGATAATTTTTTAATATAACAGCTTTATTGAGATGTAATTCATGTACCATAAAACTTACCCATTTAACGTGTACAATTCAGTGGTTTTTAGTGTATTCACAGAGTCATGAGTCATTACCACTATCTAATTTTAGGACATTTTCATCACCCCAAAGAGAAACCCAATATGTATTAAGTGGTCACTCCTCATTTCCCACCCAGCCCTAAGTAACCACTAATCTATTTCTGTCTGTCTGTCTGTCTCTCTCTCTCTTAATATTTTATTTGCTACTGGTTCTTCACCTAAACTTCTCTTCACCCCTGCAGTCAACTCTGGGGAGGAGGGAGCCAAGGAGACACTTGTCTGCTGCAGAGCAGTCACCCCTCCCCCAGGGGGGCTCCTGCAGCAGCAGAGCAGACTGAGCCTAAGAGGGCTCCGCAGCCTGCCAGCTGTCAGCCACTCTGTGCACTTGGATTCTCTCGTCACATATGGCATGTTCACACATTTGATGGAGACAGTCTGAGGGCCTAAGCTGTTGTGAGGTCCCGGGCCCTGCCTTGGCAGCCTGGCCAGAGCTCTAGAGTAGAGTGAAGTGGTTGGGATGTGCCAGAAGAACCAGACTTGAAAGCAGAAAACCAGTTTGCTTCCCAGGTCTGTGGATACTCACTCAAAAGAGTCTCTGAGCTTCAGATTTTTCATCGGTGAAATAGTGATACTCAACGTTACCGTTCATGGTGGTTGTCAAAATTAAAGGAGATAACAGAAGGGGAAAATACCTGATATTCCATCGATGTTTAGCTGAAGGGCATTTTTTGTTTTGTTTTTCTGAGATTGTGAGAATAGAGTAAATTCTGATTCTCAGATTTGCAGGTAAAGATGGAGGATTGAACATCTACTTTTTTGCTTCCTCTCAAAACCCCGCTAAGTAATAATAAAAGTATTTTTAAAAGGCGTGAATTCATAAGAATTGGGAGAATGGGAAAGGAGCAACAGCAGCAAAATTCTAGACGCTGGAAACACATGGTGAGCGTTACATGACTTGCTAGCTCCAGGAACTCAGCATCCTGCACTAGCCGAAGGGAGAGCTGAAAATCACTCAGTTTACACTGTGCTCTCCCCCAAAGGCTCAGGAATTCGCTCTAGAAGTCGAGGTGGGAGGCCTCGATGAAGAGGACTGCTGGAAAGTCTGCTTAAGAGGCAGCTGGATCCCCTCGCTTGCACAGCACAGCCAGACCTGCCCTTCCCACACCCTGGCACAGCCAGGCCTGTGACTCACTGGAGAGGTTAAAAGAGAGAATCTCTGGACTTGGGGGCACAGCTGAGGGCCAGACTCAGTACTGAAAACAGGGAGTAAGTGAATTCTGGCCTACTGCGTGCTGGGCCCAGCCTGCCTCCCCTCCCTGCCCCCAGAATGCTGGCAGCCAGGCCTTTGTCCAGAGAGAGGAAGACTATTTTCTGGGATTTGGACCCACCTGGATAGGAAAATCCAGGAGACTGGAATTAGAGATCGCTCAGCAGACCCAGATCAGCCCACAGTGGAGCCCAGGGTCCCAAAGTCCTGCTATGCACTCAGAGTTCTAATCAGCAGCCTTAAATTTCTTAAATAGGAGCAGACAAGCAAAGATTCTTAGATGTGTAAGGAATGCCTATAATATAAAAGACAGTGGCAAAATAAACCAACAGAAAAAAAAACTAATTGGACATAAAAACTATTCAGGAAGAAGAAAACTTCATTAATAGCCTCAGAGACATTAGAGAAGATACCTTTTTATTTCAGGGACACAATGACACAAAGCATTTAGGAAACAAAAAAAAATGGCTCTTAGAAATTAAAAACCTAGTAGCAGAAATTAAAAATTCTATAGGATGGTAGGAAGAAAAGTTGAAATATTCTAGAAAGTGGAGCAAAAAGAGAGACAGAAAATAGAAGAGGAAAGATACAAATAACCAGAGCACCAGTTTAGAAAGTCTTACATCCAACTAATGGTTCTAGAGAGAACACGGAATATAAAAGGAAGGAAATCATCAGTGACATACATAATTTAAGAGAATTTCTCAGAACCAGAGGGCACAAGTTTCTAAATGGAAGGGACCACCACGTGCCCAGCACAGGGCATGATAAAGAGCAGCTTCTGTAAGCTGTCAGAGGAAGAAGAAGTTGGAGCAACACTGGGAGCTAAAAGATAAGGCGGTGAGGAGGTGTTCCAATGTCTTTTAGAAAGAAAGTATTTGCAACCTAGAATTCTTTGCTCAGCCAAACTTTCAATGAGGTGTGAGTGTAGAACAAAAGCTCTCAAAAAGCTTATTCCCCCCAACACACCCTTTTTCAGGAAGCTAGTGGAAGTTGTGCTCCACCGACATGAAAGAGTAACCTAAGAAAGCGCAAGACAGGAGATGCAGGAACATGAGGTCCATGGCATAGAGGCAAGAGGGACCCAGCAGGATGATGGGGGAGAGAGGTTCCAGGATGACGGCTGTGTGCCAGGTACAGAGCCAGGGTCCAGAGGGGAGCAGGTCAGAGGGCACCAGGAGGAGCCAGAACACATGGTGCATCTGAACATCTTGAGAAATTTAGATAGCCAGCAGAGGGTTTGGTCAGAACGTGTGATGAGTACAGAGAAAACTAAGCAACTGGAAAAAATAAGATGAGCACTAACTCTAAGAATAAGTTATGCAGGAAAAGAAAAATAATCATAGATTACTCTGTGGCTGAACTGTCAATAATGTTTATATAAACACAGTAATACAGACACTAATAGACTGAAGGAATAAAATCCTAATATAACTACACCATGGGAACGGAGAAGTTCCTATATAGGGCGGAGTGAGGGAAGAGAAAGAAATCTTCCTTTCCATAGTAGGAAATCAACAGGTAATAACTAAAACTGAATGTGGGTCAGGCCAAAATGAACAGCTAAAAGAAGTCTCCTCTGAAGAGGAAGAAAGGGAAGAAGACAGGCCTGCTGTTTTTCGTAACAAGCCCTGTGGAAACTATTTAAACTATGTGATTAATAACTTTGATAAAAATAAAAACTAAGAAAAGTCTGGAAAATGCACAAGGATGTTAATTGTAGTGCTGTGAAACATCAGAAATCACCTAAATACCCAATATATTGGTAATAAAGTACTCTGTGATTATTCAAAATGAAGATGTAGACCTATGTTTATGATCATGTAGAGAAGCCACGATATATTGTTCAGTTAAAAAAATAAGATACATTTTAAAATATTGATATGCTGAGTCTTGTGTGGTTTTCTAGATGCGCCGAGGAAGTGAAGAGCCCTGGAGAAGAGGCCGGCAAAGCCAGGGTCCACTACAATGTTGAGTTCACCTTTGACACGGACACTCGGGTAGCCATCACCCTCTATTATCAGGCCACCGAAGAGTTCCAGAATGGTATTGCCAGGTGAGAACACTTCCTTCCCAGACAGGTAGGGTCCATGTCTTATATGCTCACCTAGGGAGGAAAACGTTCTTTTTCTGCAACCAGGTGAGGGCCGGTTCCTGAATTTAGATTTTCTTCTACTAAACTACTCTTTCACCTTTTGCCTTCAAATCGTCCCCTCCTTAGAATAGTGGCAGATGGCCACTTATTAAGTAAGGTCCTTATTTAGTAAGATGCTGTTAAAAATCAATTAAGCTACCTTTCTGTGGATGTGTGGGTTGAATAGATAACGTTTAATAACATTACCAAGCAAGAGTAGAGGAAACGGATTACAAAGGAGGCCTTTCTTCTCCATGCTAGAGCCTGTTTGTTGATAACTGGGAACAGGCGTGAGACAGAGGAAATTGTCAGATCCACCCGGGCGGGTGGGATACTAACTTTTGTTTTGCCTCCCTCTCGTATCAATAGCTACATTCCAAAAGACAACAGCCTTCAGTCGGAGACTGTGCACTACAAGCGAGGGGTGTGTCAGCAGTTCTGCCTGCCCTCCCATACCGTGGACCCCTCGGAGTGGGCAGAGGAGGAGGTGAGCTGCCTCTGGTGAGGGCTCCGCACACAGACTCTGGAGGGCCCCGGAGCTACTTAGGACCTGGGCTGGCGGCAAAGGCGCTGCCCAGATGCCTAGAGGCCATGCTCACCTTCCAGCCTTGTGACCTCGTCATGTCCTTAACAGTTCTGCTTATTTCACATTGATATACCTACTTTTGTTCATTTTTCTATTCCAAAATAAGCCAGTAGCGTAGGAAACTTTGAGACAGCCATGCTCAAATAAAAAACCCTGAAGGTTAGAGGGCTTCACATCTCTGAGATTTTTTTAAAAGAAACGGATGGGCTTCAACTGAACAGACCCGGGTTGGTGAATGAGAAGCAGAGAGATGAGATTAGTGCTCCTTGACACACTTCCTTTCCCCCGGGAACTGCACCATCTGAATGTGTGAAGTCCTCTTTTTTTTCCTTTTCTTCCCCTTTAGCTTGGCTTTGATCTGGACCGAGAGGTTTACCCTCTAGTGGTACACGCTGTGGTGGATGAAGGAGACGGTAAGGGTGATTTTGTCTGCTTTTGCCGTGCACACCGCCCTTTGGTGACATAGGCCTGGCAGCAGCTCTGACTGCAGAACAACACGGCTTTGTGGGTCAGTCAGGCAGTTTCTGCATCCTCTGCTGCCTGTGATCTCAAGCTCCTTGGGCGACGTGAAGAGTGGGTCATATAACATGCCCCTTCTTGGGACAGTCTGGCACATTTGGTTTGCCAGATTGCAGGGGCTGGGGGAAGGTAGTGAGCACGTCGTTTGGCTTTCTTCATCCGTGTGCCTTTGTCTCTTTCAGAATATTTTGGCCATTGCCATGTGCTGCTGGGTACTTTTGAAAAGGTAAGTAACCTCCGAGGGCCTCGGTTTGTCATGTTCAGCGCTTTCATTCACGTGGGGACACGCGTGACCACGGTTTGCTGGCTGCCTGAGCTCAGCAGAATGGGGCTGGCCTGAGCGGCTGCGGTGGGCTTAAAAGAGCGTCACAGTCATACTGGGGGCTACACTTGGGTCTCAGTCCAGCTCTGCCACCAACTTGCTGCATGACCTTCGACTGCTTAGGCCTTGGTCTCCTCTTCTTAAAATGAAAGAGTTGGACTGGATAACCTGGTAACGGTAAAAATTAGAATTCTTCAGTTCCACTCTGTGAGAGTCCAAAAACATGTATACAGTAGTCCCCCTTATCCGTCGGGGATACGTTCCAAGACCCCAGTGGATAGTATGGAACTCTGTGTAGACGATGGTTTTTCCTGTACTACATGCATACCTACGATAGAGTTTAATTTATAAATTTGGCACAGTAAGAGGTTAACAACAGTAACTAATAATAAAATAATAATGAAATAATTATAACCATATACTATAATAAAGGTTATGTGAATGTAGTCTCTCTCTCCCCCTCTCTCTCTGTCTTAAAACATCTTACTGTATGCAATATGTTTGGACTGTGGTTGACTGTGGGTAACTGGAACCGTGGGAAGCCCGACTGCAGCTGGGGGAGATTGCTGTAACCGAGAGAAGTAACCAAAGGATACCTGGCACTTTATCACCCTCCTTCCTTGTCATAGCTGTTGTGTTTTCATTCTAGCACACAGACGGAACTTTCTGTGTCAAGCCCCTCAAACAGAAACAAGTAGTAAGTATTCGAGGACTGCGAACTGTTAGTCTGTTAGGGTCTTCCTTCTTCCCTCCTTCCCTCTCTCTTTCCTTCCTTCCTCCCTTTCCTTTGCCTCCCTTCTCCCTCTCTCCCCCTCTTCTTTTTCTTTTTTTTTTTAACTCTTTTGCCAAGTCTCTTCTTTTCCTCTACCCCTTTCTTTTTTTAATCAAAGAAAAAAAGAAAAAAGGGAATGCTTTCGAGTGTAAGAAACTATTACAAACTACGTGGGTGGTCTGAAAGGAGCACTGATTTTTGGTGTCTCAGTTGTTCCAGAATCGGTGTGGAGACAGCTGTTATTTGAGCAAAGGACTTGAGAAGTGAAAGGATAAGATTTAGCTTCTGACACAGAGTTTAGGGAGAACTCTTTTTATTTAAACTGCCAGGGCGAGAAACATTTCAAGCAAAAGGATAAAGTATTGAGGCCCAATTCAGGGTAATTAGAGCCCTTGGCTTCATTTTCGCACCATTCCTTTTCTAAAATGATGTGAAAACTCAGATGTGCTGGCCATCCTCCCCCTTCCAGAATGATCAGCACCTTATGTGTATGTCTACTAGAAGTCCCAACCCCCACCATGTGCCAGCAGTTTTCTTTCCACTCTTACAGAGATAGTAGGAGATATCGTGGAGGGGGAGGGCAGAGTGGGGCCAGCGGCAGTGGCAAGAGAGGGTGGGTGAGGGGTAATTCTGTCTCATGGAGGGTGTGGAGCAATCAGGTGGGAGGCAGGGTTGGCTTTTGTTGAGATGCACAAAAAAGGCCCCCCTTCTAGATGAGTGATGAATATCTGAAATTTTACATTATTCATTCTTTTGGGTTAAGTACTCACCCCTCTTTGAATGAGGTCACTAGTAGTCATTAATACCTTAGTATAAATTAGTCGATAATGTCCTTTCCAATATAATCACTAGGTGAAAACAAGTTTTAAGAGAAGCAGAGGAGGAAACAGATCCTGAGCCCAAGGTACTACCTGGGCAGGCCAGGCCTTGGTGAGTTGCCTCATGGGGGATGCCTAGTTCTCCAGGAGGCCTGGGTAGGATGGAGAGGCTAGTGTAGCTAAAGGAAAATGTTTTATCTATTTTTCTGCTGCTAGATCGGCATTAGAAACAGACTGTCAAACTGGAGAGTGGGATATAAAATCAGAGACAGAAGGGATCGCTGGGAACAGAGGCGAAGCCGAAGACAGGAGTGGGCTCCAAAAGGGCAGGGCCACCTTAAGCACTGACCTGGCTCCGGCTAGTGGGAGTGGGATGGGAATTGGCACTTGGGGTTTTAAGGAACAGGGCCAAGAGGGGTAATTTTGCTGCACGTTGGGGATGGAGTGCTTCATGGGGGTGCACGCTATCAGCCTCTCCTTCAAGGTCTTGCTGCCTCCCTTTCCGTCTACAATTCTCCCCTTTTCCCGTGCCCGTTTCTTCTTCTCTTTATTTGTTTTTTTTTTTCCCATTCCTTTATTTCTATAATGGCTGAACTTAAATTTTATTACATAGCCGATACTTATGTTTTGATACATATTCTTCCATCCTTTTTCTAGTCTATGCCTTTAACTGCCCAGAATAGTAAGATGCAGTACACGTATTATTGTTGCATTTGTGAAATTTTATGTTCCCTGTTGTATAACATGGTGGGTGAAGTAAACATTTGATTTTCTTTCCCCTCCAAAGAAAAAACATAAGTAAATAAAAGCATCCTTTACTTGTCTAGGCCTTTGATTTTTTTCATTGTGAATCAGTAGTCCTTGGTTACCAAAGGAGGTGGGGGGGGTCCCACTCCTGTCTCTCAGTAGAGTCAGGCTGTCCTTGAACTTTTCTGTTTGCTGTTCAGGTAGATGGGGTCAGCTACCTCCTTCAGGAGATCTATGGAATTGAAAACAAGTACAACACACAAGATTCTAAGGCAAGTTTTATCCAAAATTCTGAATGTACTCTTCCCAGGAGGCAGAGGGAGAAATCCTCTGATAAAGCCAGGATCTAGGAATTTAATGAGCCAAACTCTGGAATCAGTTAGGTCCTGGAAGGATCTTGTTCCTTCATTTCAGATTATCATGCTGATATCACTTTGGAAATGAGGAAACAGGCTGGTTGGGTTTCTTCTTGTGCTGTGGAGCTCTGTCCAACTGGGTTTCCTACCAGGGTCCTCCCCTTGCCCTTTCTCCTGTATCCGTGTGGCCTCCTAGGTCCCTTTAGTTCATGCTGCCAGAAGGGACCGGGTCTGAGCCTCATAAGAGGAGCTTGAGTTCTTAGCCCCATCCTCTCAACTTTAGAAAAACTCTTCCCAGAAGCAGTGAGACTAAGTAGGTGAAAACACTGGGTGAACTACAAAGTCCAGCATCAGTGTAGATTCTGTCCCTAGTGTTTCTTCAGCTCTTCGGCCAAGCTGCCTTGTAAACTGAATGTGGGACACGAAGGGCTTTGTGTCTTTGGCTAAATTTCTCTCTCCCTGGCCAGGTGGCTGAGGACGAAGTGAGCGACAACAGTGCCGAGTGTGTGGTGTGTCTCTCGGACGTCCGGGACACCTTGATTCTGCCCTGTCGCCACCTCTGCCTCTGTAACACCTGCGCCGACACCCTGCGCTACCAGGCCAACAACTGCCCCATCTGCCGACTGCGTAAGCCCCAGCGCAGCAGGGGCACTGGAGGGCGGGAGTGAGGACAGGGGGACACTTACAAAACCCTGAAGCATATGCCGCTACTGGGGCTGGCAAGCACGCGAGCGCTGGGAGGGATCGCGGTTCTGTCTGGACTCTTGTTCATCCTTAATCCTTCAGCAGGATGTCCTGATCGCCTGTTTTCCTCCTCGTAGCCTTCCGAGCACTGCTTCAGATCCGAGCCATGAGGAAAAAATTGGGCCCCTTATCCCCAACCAACTTTAATCCCATCATCTCATCCCAGACATCTGACTCTGAGGAGCATTCAGTAAGTTGCGCTTGGACCCACAGCCCCTCTGAAGCAAATGATCTGTAGGGTCCTTGCTGGCTTCCTTTTACCTTTTGTCCATCTTTAGTAGGCTGGCCGAGGTCACGTTCTGTTAAAACCAACCACTGTTACAATGGAAACTTGAATACAGGTCATTAAAACCTCCCTTTTCTGCCTTGGGAACATGGTGTCCAGTTAATATTTACCATTCTTGGAGGCATCTGCTTGCAGTTTCACTCCAGTGGGGCCCACCTCGAACTCCCCCAAGCAGAAACAAGCAGATGATTGTTTTTTATTTGAGTACAGTTTTCTATCTTTATCTGAATCCTTGAAGAGTAACTGTTTTTCTTTGTTACATTTCATGGCTTCCACGACTGGGAGCCGGGTACACAGAATAATCCACCTCAGCTTCATAGCAGAAGTGTTAGTGTTAGGGTAAAACGTCAAAGCTGCTCAGTTACAGAGTAGCAGATACTGTCCTTCTTTAGATTAGCCCACTGGTGGGAGAGATTATCATTCAGTGAATGGTATTTGGATAATTAGTTAGCTATTTAGGAAGGAAAAATCACTTTAGCACTTTACTTCTTACCAGATAACAAATAAATTCCAGCTGGAGTAACTAATTAACTATATTAAAAGCACAGCAAACAAAACATTAAAATTTAGAATAAGTTATAGATGATTATTTAGTTGACTTTAGATAGGCAAGGACTCTAAGCTTGAAAGCAATGAAAAACTACAAAAAAAAAAAAAATCCCTAGATTTTACCATGTAAAAAGTTTAATACTTCAGAAGTCTAATAGGTGACCAATATTAAAATGAAAACAACAAATTGCTTTTTTTCAAGAAAAGTACTTAAGCCAAACACAGTGGCTCACACCTGTAATCCTAGTACTTCTGGAGCCTGAGGCAGGAGGATTGCTTGAGGCCAGGAGTTCAAGACCAGCCTGGGCAACATAAGTGAGACCCTGTTTCTATGAAAAATTTAAAAATGACCTGGCCATGGTGGTCTGAGCCTGTAGTCCTAGCTACTTGGGATGCTGAGGTGGGAGGATCGGCCTGAGCCCAGGAGTTCAAGGCTGAAGTCAGCTATGATGACATCACTGCACTCCAGCCTGGGTAACAGACCGAGAGCCTGTCTCTTTAAAAAAAAAAAAGGTATTTACAACGTATGTATCAGAGGATAGACTAACATCTTCACCATAGCTCATATTGAATCAAACAGTGGATAAATGGGCAAAGAATATAAACAAAAAATTCTCAAAAGAGGAAACAGGGTTGGTTAATCGTTTTCTAAACATTCAACCACATTAAAAATCAGTGATATGCAAATTAAAATGTGTTACCATTTTTCACCTTTCCTTTTTAAAGATTCTCTGTGCTGGCTGGGAAACAATCCAAATAAGGTATTCTGTATTGCTTATCAGGTATAAACAGAAAAGGCATTGAAAACAAGACAGAACTGATATATACATCAAGAGTCTTAAAACATACTTCCTAATCTAAGATCTAAAAATTTAATGACAAGAAAAGTAATCTGAAATAAGACTTATATACAAGGATATTCTTTCAAACATGCTCACAACAGGTCATGTTGGACACAACTAAATGCCCCACACTAGTAGAATAGTTACAAAAGTTATGGGGTCTATGAAAAGTGAATAAATATGAAGAGGTTTAGGAGAGGTTGTGCTTGGTGACTCACGCCTGTAATCCCAGAACGTTGGGAGGATTACTTGAGGTCAGGAGTTTGAGACCAGCCTGGGCAACATAGCAAGACCCTGTCTCCAATTTTAAAAAAAGAAGAATTTTAGGCCGGGCGCGGTGGCTCACGTCTGTAATCCTAGCACTCTGGGAGGCCGAGGTGGGTGGATTGCTCGAAAGTCAGGAGTTCGAAACCAGCCTGAGCAAGAGTGAGACCCCATCTCTACTAAAAAAATACAAAGAAATTAATTGGCCAACTAAAATATATAGAAAAAATTAGCCGGGCATGGTGGCTTATGCCTGTAGTCCCAGCTACTTGGGAGGCTGAGGCAGAAGGAT
>CAUYRT010084510.1:0-33189 GCA_963574885.1 Lepilemur ruficaudatus
TTAGCCGGGCATGGTGGCGCATGCCTGTAGTCCCAGCTACTCGGGAGGCTGAGGCAGGAGGATCCCTTGAGCCCAGGAGTTTGAGGTTGCTGTGAGCTAGGCCGATGCCATGGCACTCTAGCCCAGGCAATAGAGTGAGACTCTGTCTCAAAAAAAAAAAGAATTAAGTTGGTTTCATTGTTAAATCATCTTTTTTTCTTTTTTAGGAATTGCTTCATGTTTGGCTGTTTTCTCAGCACTGATGAAATAGCATTCTCTGACCCAACACCAGATGGCAAGTTATTTGCAACCAAGTACTGCAACACCCCTAATTTCCTGGTATACAATTTTAGTGGTTAAAGCCAATTTCAAATATAAAACAATTACTGTGTGGATAAGTTCAAAAATTATCCAGGGATTCAAAGAAAAGGAAATTCTTTGGGTGATGTATTGATTAGCACTATGAATCCTTAATTATGAAACTTTGTAGCTATAACTGAAAAATTACTTGCCTCCTGTGGAAGAGTATTGACAAAAGCAAGGTGTTTTCTACAGAAATGTGACCTTGTCTTTTGTTTTTTTAGGCTTTTTTTGTTTGTTTTCTTGTTTTTTGTTTTTTGTTTTTTTAATTTAAATAGGTTTATTTTGAGGTTGAATGTGTGTGACCAGCCTGGGGCACATTGCCTCAAGAGGTCTCAAGAAAATGTACTCCAGCCTGGTCTTTTATAAAGCACACCGTTAGACCAGGATTATCTCATGCCACATCAGAAGCAAAGAGGCAAATTTAAACCCAGGCAAAAAAATTTCCATGCTCAATTTTTAAAGGTAATTACTAAATTCTATATACAAAGTTCTCACTTCATAGGTCCTTCTCTACAGCAACGCAGTCTGGATATATTTAGAAAGTATTTTGAGTTTCTTACATGTAACAAGAAAAGATGGTAAGGAAAGAGTAAGACATCCCATATCCACTTATGTAGAGCAGAATTCCATGGCTTAATGTTTTAATCTTTTTGAAAATTAATCAAATATACAACCATCATCAAATTTAATTAAAATTGTACTTAGTGATTACACTATTATCATTTCATTAATTTTTGTTGCGTGAAAATACTGATAGTGCTACTTTAGGAACTTGTTACGAGGAATTGATGTCATTAACAAAATGGATGCCTAATTTGTGTGGTTTCATTTTTGTATTTTTTTACTTGTTTAAAATGCACCTTCTGAGACATCTGGCAAAAATCTTTGCAAAATGTATGGTCACAGAACCAGGGTTAGTAAATATATCTAGGCTGGTGGACCAGAGACTATGATGACATTATGTAACTACACCTAAATGTGTACACATTTTTCTAGTATAATTCTTTCATGCTTACTTTGTAGAGCAAAAAAAATTATTCAGATTGTTTTGATTCTAAAAAAAATCATTTACTATCTGGTAATAAGACTCTAGGTTAGTAACTTTCCAGGTTGTAACTCTGTGTAGAATCTGCTCATCTACAATCTTTTTGCCTGTAAATTAACATGGTTCCAAAATTTAAGCCTGGGTTCCAAAAGGAATGTAGAAGTGTTAAAATGTGTGTAATAATGCAAACATTTTAATACTATTTTCTGCACTGCTGTTCTTTAAAACTCCCTAAAAATTTTATTTAAAAATGTTTATTACCTATTTTGTTTGCTCAGTGCTTTTGTGATGTATCAATTAAAATTCTATTAAATACTCTGTCTAGTCTCATATAATGATCTGACTTTCCTTTTAAATTATTATAATAAAAATGTGTTCTTTGTAAAAAATAATAATACAGAAATAGAGATTACTAAAAGAAGTTCCCCATAATCCTACTTTGAGTTTAGTGTATATTACTTCAGATTAATTAAATATATATGCAGTTATTTTGCAACTTGCTTCACTTCAGTATTTCTTAGACATGTTGTATTTCAAGTACCTATTTCTATTCTACATACATGCCATGATTTGCTGTATCATTGATGCTTTTAGTTTGCTTGGGCTCTTCTTTTTTTATCTAAATATAACACATAAAAGAAGCAAATGCACTAAGAAGACCTCAAAGCAATGATACCCCAACAGCAGTGAGCACACCTAACACCAAGATCGTGGTTTCCAATACCTTTCTCCAAAAAAAGGATCTGGGGCTTCTTGGAGAAATGGCTCATTCTAGGGCTGAGACTATTTACAAGATGAGCCTAGAACATCTTGCACAGCAGTACCCCCTTATCCTATCCACAGTTTTGTGTTCTGAGGTTTCAGTTACTCAAGGTCAACTATGGTCCAAAATTATTAAATGGAAAATTACAGAAATAAACAATTCATAAGTTTAAAATTGCTGCTGTTCAGAATAGTGTGATGAAATCTTGCACCATCCCACCCAAGATGTGAGTCATATTTTTGTCCAGCATATCCATACAGTATATGCTACCCTCCTGTTAGTCACTTACTAGATGGCCTTTTTTTTTTTTTTGAGACAGAGTCTCATTCTGTTGCCTGGGCTAGAGTGAGTGCCGTGGCGTCAGCCTAGCTCACAGCAACGTCAAACTCCTGAGCTCAAGGGATCCTTCTGCCTCAGCCTCCTGAGTAGCTGGGACTACAGGCATGTGCCACCGTGCCCGACTAATTTATATATCTATATATATATTTTTTTTTTTTTTTCAGTTGGCCAATTTCTTTTCTTCTTTTTTTTTTTTTTTTTTTTTTTAGTAGAGACAGGGTCTCGCTCTTGCTCAGGCTGGTTTGGAACTTCTGACCTTGAGCGATCCGCCTGCCTCGGCCTCCCAGAGTGCTAGAATTACAGGCGTGAGCCACTGCACCCGGCCACTAGATGGCCTTTTTCAGATCTGTCATCATTGCAGTGCTGTGTTCAAGTAACCTTTATTTTACTTGATAGTGGCTCCAAAGTACAAGAGTAGTAGTGATGTTGGCAATTAAGATACGCCAAAGAGAAATGGTAAAGTACTTCCTTTAAGTGAAAAGGTGAAAGTCCTTGACTTAAGAAAAATTGTATCCTGAAGTTGCTAAGATCAATGGTTAAGAACAAATTTTTAATCCATGGAGGTGTGCAGAAGGAAAAAGAAATTTTTTACTGGTTTTGCTGTTGCCCTAAAGCTATAAAAGCTATGGCCACAGAATATGATAATTGTTCAGTTAAGATGGAAAAGGCATTAAATTTGTGGGTGGAAGATATGAACAGAAATGTGTTCTGATTGATGGCAATTGAGTTCAGGTTCATATAGGTTAACTAATATTCAGGATTTTTCATGTGTGTGTTAATGAGACTGGGTTATCTGCAGTAAAGTTTATTTTTTTCATTCATGACGTGTCTTTCTAGATGTCTTATGGGTTTATCAATTTTGTTAGTATTTTTAAAGGCTCAACCTTTGGCACTGTTGATCCCATCAGGATTGTTTTCTATTTTCTGTTGTTCCTATTTATCATAGGTTTTGTTATTTAAGAGTAATCCTTAACATTTCTTAAGCAGCTGATTATCTCCATCTTACAGAGGTGCAGACAGGCTCCTAGAGGCCTTAAATTGATGATAAAGGGAGAGATTTTTCTGGGAGGTAAGAAAGCTACTTGTAAAAAGGCTGTTTTGATTTACTATCTCAGCAAAAAGGTAGTCCTGCTGCCCTCAATCCAGTCATGTTCTCTTGAGAATGAAGCAAATGGCCAAAAAAGAAGATATATCTGAGACCTAAAGAGCAAGTTCTAGAATAAGAATCTAAAGTTTTCTTGAAGTTGATAGCAAATTGTCTGCAATCTTGTGTTTAGGTTTCCAGGATCTACCCAGACTTGAGAGGAAAAGCATGCTGGGATTATTTTGTAATGTCTGCCATAGACAAGTGCTGTGAATTTGCTGGCCCAGTCCTTGGCATTAGTTTGTTCTTATTTAGATATCCCAACTATAGAAACTCAACACAAATTTGTCAGAGGGGTGGAACAAGATGGCTGTATGGAAACCTCCAGCGATTGTCCCTCCGCAGGAACACCTAATTCAACAAACGGTCCATGCAAGCAAAGCGCCTTCAGAGGAACCAAAAATCAGGTGAGCAATCATGGTTTTAATATATCAAGGAATGAAAACAAATTTGTCAATGAAAAATACTGGTTTATGTGTTAAAAAAGAAAGATCTCTTCATGCTTTATGTCTTATACAAGCAGGAATTGCTATTCTTGCTAGGCAGAAAATGGGCTGGGAGAAGCTTTGTTAGCTTGGCAAAAAATGATATATAGGTCAGAGTGAGGATAATAGATCCCACTGAATATCAGAATGCTAAATAATACACAGATAAGATTTATGAAATAACTTTTTTTTTTGAGACAGAATCTCGCTGTCGCCCTGGGTACAATGCAGTGGCATCATCATAGCTCACTGCAGCCTCAAACTCCTGGGCTCAAGTGATCCTCTCCCTCTGCCTCCTGAGTAGCTGGGACTACAAGCACAATCACCATGCCTAATTTTCTCTATTTTTAGTAGAGACAGAGTCTTGCCCTTGCAGAGGCTGGTCTTGACCTCCTGACCTCCAGCAATCCTCCCACCTCAGCCTCCCAAAGTATTAGGATTATAGGTGTGAGCCACCATGCCCAGCCAAAGTCAACTTTCAGTTTACATTGTCACTTTAATATACTGATGGAAGATGTGCTAATTAATAATCTTTGCACTATTGCTTGGTACAATCTTGTGCTAAAAGGAACCCTCCGGTAAATTCTAGGATTTTTTAAAGCTTACAGTGCAGTGGTACCTAAGAACCCCCTTGTAACAGTAATTTTAAAATCATAACTACTTGATATCACCTAGATTCACAATTAGATAATTTTGAGGCAGCTAGAGCTCACAAACTACTGATCCAAGTCAACCTCATTTTATAGATTAGCAAAATAAGGTCAAGAGAGGGAAAGAAACCTTACATCCATTCAATGTGTTTAATGACAACATGCAAATAAAAGTGTAAAATAAGATAATGCTGACACAACTTTTGAGACCAAAAATGTCCTTTATTTTAAAAATCACCCTATTTGAGTTTTATTATTTTTACACCAGAACTGAAGTATCTATGATACAGATTAGTAAATAAAAAATAGAATCTCATTACAGAAAATACATTTAATAAAGCAAAAAACAAAGATCAGAGAAGATCCAAGAAAGCAAGACAAGCTGTAACCAAAGTCTGGAAATATCCAAGGAGCTACTCAGCTTCCAGTGACCACTTAATAAGTACATCAGCCAAGGAAGGCCAGCAAAAGGTTTGATGTTTTAAAATATAAACAAATATAGGCTTATTTTATGCTGTATGAAGTGCTAATTTGAATATATCTATTAAAATAGAGAATTTTTGAGAAAGATCATTAATAAAAGTAATGGCCATTCAATTCAAATTAAACAGTTTACAGCATTTTGTTGCTAGTGTTTTAAGTCTGCATGAGCAAAGTACTTGTGTAGCTAGTTTCTTAAACTTCATAGAAAACCCAGTATAATTCCAAGTGCTTATATGAAATATATTAGAAATAGTTATTCAAATGTTATCAAGATATCATGGTCCTCAAATAGGCCACCTCCAAAAGTCTAATAACTACAAATCATTATAGTAACTATATTAATGTATCAAACAGTTATAAACACTAGCCACACTTAATACTGGACATCTATTTCCAAAGCTTCAACGATGCATGCGGCAGAAGGACGATCTTTAGGGTCTTCATTAGTACATACAGAGAATAGTTCAATTACTTTCTGGTACGATTCATCCAATTCTTCCATGTTAACAGGTGGCCTGGTTCCTAAAGCTGCATAGTATGCTTCATCATCAAAGTCACTTTCATCAAAAGTTTTATCTTAAAGGAGTCAGAGATTAAAATAGTAAATCACTTTAAGTCATGGAAAAGCTTAATAGCTCACCCTCGTGAAATAAATATTATCTAGTATGCTTTCCACTGTATCATAGGCAGTCTCTTCAGTTGTTCTGCCATCAAGTAGATGTAACTACTGTCTTGGACTTATCACCCTCTACTCTCTTCCTTGTGAGAGCTTTCCAATCTCTTTCTCAGATAAGGGGAGCTTTTAAAATAAGAAAACCTAGAGAAGCAAAGTTATCTCCCTATTCTCAATCTACATCTCATATGTATGAGGTTAAGCTTAGATAGTACCAAATTAGTCATCAATATCAATCTATATCTTAGACTAAATCAAACAATTTGCTCTATTGAATGTTAACTTAATGGAAAGATAGAAATTGTATAAATTAGTGTAAAGAGATTGAGAGTTATGTTTTAAAAAACTACATTCATACCTTCATCATCGTCATCTGAAAGATTCATGTGTGGAATAGACAAAGTCATCATTTCCCATAGAGTAAGGCCAAAGGCAAATATGTCTGCCCTGTCAGTAATAATACCATGCTCCTCCAAAGCTTCCTTGGGTTTCCAAGGCTCTGTGCCAATGTAACAGGCCTCAGGGTCAGTCACTGAAACAAGCAAAATACAAATAAAATGGTCAGGAGAATAGGCCCTAGAAATCACAAAGGCAAGCAATACAAAGAAAAATGGGCAAGCAGTTTAAACAGGTAGTTCATGGGTTAATCAACGTCACCAGTAAATGTGAAAATACACTCAACCTCATTAATAAGGATTACTTTCTACATATCAGATTGGTAAATATTCACGAAGCTGGTCAGCTGGCAAATACGTAGGGTAACAGCACTTCTCTTAAGAGTAGTAGGATGTCAAGATTTTAGACTCTGGCACCAGACTGCCTTGCCTGGGTGAAAGACGTGCAAACTGTGTGACCCTGAGCAGATCACGTCACCTCTGGACCTCATTTTCTCTACTGTGTGAATTACATTGTCATTATGCTGAGATAAGTGCCATTTCTATGCTTCCATGACTGCTAAGTCAAGGAAAGCGTCCAATCACACATTGGCTCTTAAAACTCAGGAATGAATAGGTCCACGCATATTTCCATTTAACTTTCAGTCAATTTATCAATTTTAGTGAAAAAACCAGCTAGATTGCTGATTGGACCGAATCTCTAGATCAATTTGGGAAGAATTGACATTACATATTACCTGCAATTTTTTCTACTTCCCCCCCCCAATCTTCAATCTATGGGGATTAAAATATAAGCATAGAAAATAGTATGTTTTCTAAAATGTCCAGATAATCACTTAACCGCCGAAACTACCTCTGTCTCACTAACACAAAAATGTCACCTTTACCACATAACAAATTCCTCTCTATATTTGGGAACTATTTCCGGACTCTTCATATTTTTCTGCCTCTTTTGGCATGAGTATCACTGCTTTAATTACTGTAGGTAGTTGTTTTCAACATCTGGTCAGGAGGGGAGACTTTTTATTATACACTTTTTAAAATAGTTGATTTTTTAACCATTATGTATTTAAAAATGTAAAAACTATATAAAAATACTACTTACCAGTCATATTTTCATCCAGTGTTAGAGAAACTCCTACATCACAGATTTTAATTGTTTCAAAATCACCTTTAATTACAACATTTGAAGACTTTATGTCTCCATGAAGCAGTTTCTTTTCTTGGTGCAGATACTAAAGTAATAAAAAAATTCACATATGAGCAAAAATATGAACTAATAAAAAATATAACCTTCAAATAAAAATAACATCTTGAACACCCTCTCTAAACTATAGGCTTATATTTGTCCAGCATTTCAAATTACCTGAAGCAAGAGAAAGGAACATTCCATATTATGTTGTTCTGCCATACCAGAAATCTAACAGATTTTTTTAGATGTTTAGTTATAGAGAGGTTAACTTTGTATTTTCGAACTCATCATACATACTTCTATATCATAAGGTACTACTGCAGTTTAGACAATGAGACAACAGATGACTTCCGGCCACGTAGAGTCATGTACCACGTAATGATGTTTTGGTCATTGACAGACCGAATATACAACAATGGTCTAAGATTATAATACTGTAATTTTACTGTACCTTTTCTTTGTTTAGATATACAAATATTTACCATTGTGTTACAACTGCCTACAGTATTCAGTACAGTAACATGCTGTACAGGTTTGTGGCCTGGGAGCAATAGGCTGTACCATATAGCCAAGGGGTGTAGTAAGCTATGCCATCTAGATTTGTATAAGTACACTCCATGATGTTTACACAGCAACCAAATTGTCAAATGATGCATTTCACTGTAATTCACAGGAAGAGGAAGCAGAAATGTAACCTAATATATTTTGTTTTATATATTAACCCCCTCTTGGAATTAACAAGTAATGATATTCACGCATGCTAAAAGATGTCCTGCAAAATGGTTATTTGTTCATTCTTCAGCATTTGAATATCTCCTCTGTGAGCTGGGCATAGAGATGACGCAGAGACAATTCTTGGTATATAAATGCCCATCATAAAGTGAACAGGCCTAAATACATTTACAATGTAATTTATTATTTCCATTATACATATACGTTTAAAATTTAGTTATTAAATAATTCAAATTAGTTTATCCTAGCCACTTAAAATATCTAAATAATATATTTAGAAACATTGTTTTTCATAAACAAAAGTTCAAATAAAATTGATTTGTTTTTTGTGAGACAAGGCCTCTTTTGCCCAGGCTGGTCTCAAACCCCTGGCCTCTGAAAGTGCTGGGATTACAGGCATGAGCCACTACACCCAGCCTTATTTGAACTCTTAATATGTAACTCATATCAGTATCATTACCTGATATACTTTTGAGTCCAAAAGTTTCCTGGAGCAGTCATTACTTCTGTTTATTTAGTATACAGAATTTTTAAAATTTCTTACAAAAAGCATAATTATGCAAAGAAATGTTGAGAGAGCTTTTTTCAGTAGACCTATAGATATACTCATGATGTCCAAAACATACCCCACAAAGTAATCTGTAAGAGCTTTGCTCGTATCAACAGGGGGTTAGGCTATATCCCTAGGAATACTTGCTAAATTTGTGTTAGATGTATTAGTCCATTGACCTTTAACACATGATCTCTACAAGCAAAACTACCTGATGTGGAATATTTCAGGCTTATGTGAGGGCCCCAAACAATACTTTGCTGATTAAAATGAAGAAATAGTGCACTCTCGGTCCAAACAGCTCAGCTGGGAGAGCATTAGACTGAAGAAATAGTGCACTCTTAATGTGAAAGACTCTATGTTGACTTTAACTTAAGAAACTCCCTCTTTTGGGAGAAAAAAAGAAAAACCCCACCTTGTAATTACGTATAGCAAGTGTTTAGTGTCTTTATATTCCACAAAAGTTATTTAAAATACAATGGCATAGTTACCTTTAACCCTCTTGCCATGTTCAAAGCAACTTTTAAAATTATGGCTGCTGGAAAAGGATCTTGGCTATCTTTTCTTCTTTCTTCTATTAAGTCATTTAGGGACTTTTCACCTCCATATTCCATAGCAAGACATAGACTGCCATCACTGGCTTCAGTAAAAGCACGATAGCCTTAAAGAAAACAAGACATTTCTTTACTAATACAGGGAAGAATAATAGTATTTAAGTTTTTTACAGTAATGTGATTAAAAACATGGATCTGGACTAACGATGACAAATATACAAGAAACAGCCATTGTTCACAAAACTAATCCAGTAGATCTAATTTAAAATGCCTTCAGTATTTGCCAATAGTACCACAAATTAAAACATTGTACTATTCTGTACTTCCTTAGTTTCACCAGCCATATTTGTATTAAAAATGCAAAATGAAAACTAGGAAATTAAGGATCATTTTATATTCCTGAAATCTCTAAAGTATCAACACCATAACGATTGTATCTATTCCCATGAAGTTTAAATATATTATTTAAGTATCTAAAAATATTATATGTGAATTTTTAGAGTGATCACATTAATTTGATTCCTGACAATCTTCAGTTTCATCCTCTTCATTTTTATTAGTGAAACCAGTTAAGAGTGTATAAACTGTTTCTAGATAAAAAGAATAATAATTAGACCAGATAATGCTACCAAAAAATTTAAACTTACCTACAATGTTTGGATGGTGAAGGCTTTTCAAAATCTTAGCTTCATCAATTAATCTCTTTTGATACACACTTCGATAAAGTTCATTACATATAGGATTAATCTTTTTCACAGCCCAAGGAGAATGAGACAAACCTCTTGGAGATCTAAAGGACAGAGAAGAATAAAAGCCACAATACATTTTGAAATGACTAATAAGAACTTCTAAATTTTGCAAAGACTTGATAGTAATTTGTTTTTAAAAAATGTAAAATATTTTAGAATACATTTCTGTTTCAATTGGGAGATAAGTATCTGATATACTGAGAGAAGTCTGATATCTATACACTAAAAGGGAAGTGATAAAAAGAACTGGAAGGATATGGATGAAATGTTACAAATTTTAAACTTAAAAACTGCTACACTATTTTCTATTATAATTTTTCCATTTGAGCATGTCAGACTACCAACTCTTCATCAAATATTTGACTATATGAAGAGATGACTTATAGGATGCTAAAGTAATAAACCTTAATCTCTAGGAAATTTAATCTAAAGAACAGATGCTCAAAAACATTTGGCCCATATATAATCATCATCAAAAAAAGGTAGATCAGGTATCAGTCTGCTAGATTCAACATTCAAATAATAGGATTTCAGATGGAGAACAGAAAAACAGGTGAAAATCAACAAAGCTGTAAAGTAATTTCTCAAAAATTTAAGAACAGGAACCATCAGATTCCGAGTGGCCCCCACACAGGTTTGTCATCGTGAAATTTCAGAATGCTGGTGACAAAAAGATCACACAGGGATTGAGGACAGTGAGAGGGCCAGGTAACAGAAAACAGACTACACACAAAGAATCGGCAGTCAGAAAGGCTTCATAATTCTCCATAGCAACAGTGTAAATTAAAAACATCAGTGACTAATAGTCTCAAAATTCTGGGAAAAGTTATTTGCAAACAAGAATTCTAACCCAGGAAAACAAAAAGGGCCATTTAAGTTTATGGGTAAAATGACATTTTTAAAAATGCTAATTCTCAAATAATGTATCTTCTGTGCACCTTTTCATGGGGAACTACCAGATGTCCTTAACCAAAATGTGACACAAACCAAGAAATACATACCAAGATATACAGAAAAACAGAGAATCCAATGCAGGAGAGAAGCAAAGAAAAATGTACAGATTATGGGGAGAGGAAATCCCAGGTTGACAGAGCTGCATCGTTAGGAGTGGCAGAGTCAGGTAGGGACTGCTACTTTCTAAGATCAGCTGTGTGAAGCTTTCTAACTAAGCCACAGAAGGTATACCTTTGTTAAAAACTCTTTATATTTAAAAACTTTTTTTTTAAAGTGGGGGAAGACTAACTCATGAACCTGTGAGAATTTTTTTCTTTCAAAATAACTTGGGAGTTAAACACTAAAGTATTTACAAAAACAAATTCATACAAAGTATTTAAACTGCAAAAACACTTCGGGAATACCCATTTGTATATAATTGCTGGACTATTCGCAATCCATCAGCCTCTCATTAAAGCATTTCTATTTGGAAACAATATAAAACTAGATGAAGTTAAGCTATGCGGGGTTGGACCAAGGCTGATACCAAGAATGAATTAAGGAATATATATTGACTTAGTTTCATGTATGTTAACTGGCAAACAACTAAGTACAGAGTAATCAAAATAACTTTAGAAAAACAAAAATAAAAAACAGTTGACATCTATATTAGCACCGTATTTGTTCAGTTATTTCATTTTAACATAATTTTCCTACTTTAAAATCATGTATTTATCCTTCGTCTTAATGATGCCATAAGAAATAAAAACCTTTCATTTCTTTAGAAGAAACTCTTGGGGAGGCAACTTTCTAGACAAAAGAGATATTAGTCACAGACATCCCACGATACTGGCTCCCTCTTTGAGGTTTTCTTCTAAGAATCTTGTGTTATTACCACAAAGGAACCTTTTCTTTGCCACTTCCCTTCTTATAAAACCAAGAAAAAATTATAAGGTAAACTACTTCACCTTCATGAAGAAGCTAGGATAAAAGTATGCCAAGCAAAACTCTGGCAAAGTTATAAAAAGTTCCAGCGACTAGAATATGGCAGTCAGGTAGGATCGGGGACATACTCCAAATCTAAATATTTGAATTTTTATATTCCTTTTTTTGTCTCCAAGTACAGTGAACTACGGTTTCACATAAAAAGGCTAATCTGAAATCTTATACTCACCTTTTCATTAGGTAAACATTTACCCCAGTACCAAAGCCAAGCTTCTGCATAAACGGAGAGGCAGGGATATTTATACATGGAGTTGAACATGAGACTTAATGTCAGAAAGAGAAATAAAAAACAAAATTGATATTTGTAAAGATCTATACAAAGCATCCTAATATTCTTAATATACTATTGCTCAGAGGATTAATTGGCATAATCTTTTTGGAGAGCAATTTGACAGTATCTGTCCTACTTTTAAATGGATACCCTTTGACCCAGTCTACTTTTGGAGCTCTGTCCTATAGTAATACTGAAGCAGGGGTTGGTAAATGGCCTGTTTTTGTATGGCCCACAAGCTAAAAGTTGTTTTTACATTTTTAAAGTGCTGTTAAAAAGTAAAGAAAGAAAGAAGAATATGCAACAGAGTCCCTATGTGGCCGACAAAGCCTAAACTATGTCCTATCTGGCCCTTTACAAAAAGTTTGCTGATCCTTGCACTACAGCATGTACCCAAAGAGATCACACACACACATGCATGCAACCATGTTCATTTGTATACTGGGATTTGCTTTTGTGGCTGCAAACAAAAAACCTAAGTGAGCATAATTAGAGGCATAATTATGGTAGTACATATTACAGAGCATTATTCAGTCATAAAAAAGATGAGATAGAAGAGTTCTGCTTCTGCTCAGGAACAACTATAAAATGTCTTACGATTAACATTTTAAAGGGGATTTATGCTAAAACTGCATGATAACAAAGGCTCAAACTACAATACTAAGACATTTCTAACAGCGATAACAAAGGCAATAATAAGAAAGGTCTTACATCTGCTATCTTACCAGATTTACTTTTTTCAGATAATTTACTTGGTGTCTTGAAATTACTGATTCCTTCCATTGTAACAACCACTCTAGGTCCTAAAATGAAAACACACTGAAAGTTACACTACAACTATAAAGAATACAACACTCATTCTTGAAGAAAAAATTTCTAGAACATTATCACTCAATTTATCATATAAACATAAAATTTGAGAACTGAAAAAGACCTTGACAAATATTTAGTCCAATGTTATTTACAATGAGAAAACTGAAACCTAGAGGTACAATTTCTTACCCATGGTCATAATATTAGTGATTCGGTACTTTTGTTTTTAATTATAAAATAATATATGCAATTGTTTAAAAAAATCACCTAGTACAACAAGGTAAACAGTTTGTCTCCCTCTCACACTTTCCAGTAGTTGTTAACAAGTCTCTTATATCCTTTAAGGAAACTGTGTAAGCAACATTATTGATAATAGCTAAAAAGTAGAAACAACGGAACTATCCCTCAGATGACAAATGGATAAACAGAATGCGGTATATAGCCATACAATAGTATATCATTCAGTCATAAGAAGGAATAAAGTACTGATATATACAACATGAACGAAGCTTGAAAACATTATGCTAAGTAAAAGAAGCCAAATGCATAAAGGCCACATATATGATGATCCCATTTATAGGAAATGCCCAGCATAGGCAAATCCACAGGTGCAAAAAATAGCTTAGTATTAATAGTTGCCAGGGGCTGGGCGGGGAGAAGAGAACGTGAAGTGACTGTCAGTGGGTTTCTCTCTGGGGTGATGAAAATGTTCTAAAACTAGACAATGGTTAATATATTCAACTCTGAGTACACTAAACTACTGGATTGTACACTTTCAAGGGATAAATTTTATGATACATGAATATGTCCAATAAACTTATAAAAATTATCTGAAAATAAAATGTACATATTGCATATACAAACAACTCAACCTTTTCAATTCTTTAACATATTTAAGAATCATTTTTAATTTAAAAAATTTTTAATTTTTCTTTTTAGATTTATAATAACCTAAAATTTAGGTTTTACATCAGATTTATTATAAAGCAAAACTTCTTACATGTCTATAAGCTCATTTGTCTGTAAAAAAATTGGGAGGCAGAGAAAAAATTTTCATAAATTTTTTATAGAGCCCTTAATAGCACCTTTAAAAACTATGTACCAAGGGGGGAAAAATCATCTCAAAGGCCCAACTTTGTCTATTAATAAGTTTGTTTGTTTAAAATGTAGCTACTGGCCAGGCATGGTTGCTCACACCTAAAATCCTAGCATTCTGGAAGGCTCAAGTGGGAGGATCGCTTGAGGTCACGAGTTTGAGACCAGCCTCAGCAAGAGCAAGACCTTGTCTCTACTAAAAATAGAAAAAATAAGCCGGGCATGGTGACGCATGCCTGTAGTCCCAGCTACTCAGGAGGCTGAGGTAAGAGGATCGCTTGAGCCTAGGAGTTGGAGGTTGCTGTGAGCTATGATGATGCCACGGCACTCCAGTGCCTGGGCAACAGAGCAATATTCTATCTCAAAAAAATAAAAAATAAAATGTAGCTATTGTCACTACAGTCTTTAGATTTGTCTGTATTGAGAACACTGAAGAGGCCCTTTACATGTACTTGCCAAAAACGTAATTATTTTATCAAGTGACACATTTAACTTAAAGGCAGGGACAACATAGTATTTCTGAGACCAGTTTCAGAACTTTGGGAAGGATAAACTGTTTAGCAGAGTAGGTTGCAGAAGGAGGTACTTCTACTTTGAAAGTAATTTCCCCACATGATTCTGATTCCCCTTTTTCCATGTGCATTCATCTTTCCCCACAAAATACTGTGATAGAGCACCTCAGAGATCTACGATTTCTATCTACCTATGTGAAACTCCTTACTCATTCAGTCAACAAGTACTTTATTGAGCATGTACCATGTACAATAACAGCACACTGCTCTAGGCACTGGAAACAGCGGCAAACAAGACCCAAACAATAGGATAAATATATCTCAGGGGAAGGGAGGCAGCTGTTGGGAAGAGTTGAGGTGGTCTCAAGGTTTCCTTGAGAAATTGTCATCTGAAGGAAGTGAGGGAGCAGGCCCATGCAACTATCTAGAGGAAATCTTCCAGAATGAGGAAGTAGGAAATAGGAAGACCCTGAGGCAGATATGTTCAAGGAAAAGCCAGGACACAGCTAGGAAGAGAAGGAAATGAAGTCAGAGAGGCTGGGGGTGGGGCAAATCAAGCAGAACACGTAGCCATAAGGACTGTGGCCTCCACTCAGAGAGCAGTAGTCACAGTAAGGATTTCAGCTTTTCCTGAGAGACAGAAAGCTATTGGAGAGTTTTGTGAAGTATACACTCCAAGTCATGTTTCAACAGGATAACCAGGATCACTCTGGTGGGGGATAAAGGCAGAGGCAATCAGACCAACAAGGTGGCTATTACAATAGCCTGGGAGAGACGATGCTGGCTTGGATCAGGATAGTAGTAGTAGAGATGGTAAGAAATGGCTGGGTTCTGGACATATTTTGAAACTGCAGCCAATAGGATTTCCTGATGTGTGGACTGTGGTTAGGAATGAAAGAAAAGAATGGCTCCAAGTTTTTTTGATTAAACAACTGGAAAAATAGGGGTGACTCTAATTGAGACCGGGAGCCCAATTTTATATGCCTTATTAGACATCTGGGTGGAAATGCCAAATAGGCAGCTGGATATGGGTCTGGAATCCAAGCTAAAGATATAAACTTGTGGAGTCGTCTTCCTGGCTGGTGTGGGTGTCTTAGTTGTTGACGACTTCTGTTTTGGAACAGCTAATAGCAATATGTCTTCAAGAAATGCCAAAATTGGGCACCCTGCCCCCAACCTCAAAGCCACAGCTGTTATGCCAGATGGTCAGTTCAAAGATATCAGCCTATCTGACTACAAAGGAAAATGTGTTCTTCTTTTACTCTCTTGACTTCACCTTTGTCTGCCCCATGGAGATCATTGCTTTCAGAGATAGGGCAGAAGAATTTAAGAAACTCAACTGCCAAATCATTGGTGCTTCTATAGATTCTCACTTCTGTCACTTGGCATGGATCAACACACCTAAGAAACAAGAAGGACTGGGACCCACGAACATTCCTTCGGTATCAGACCCCAACGTACCATTGTGCAGGATATGGGGTCTTAAAGGCTGATGAAGGCATCTCATTCAGGGGCCTCTCTATTATTGATGATAAGGGTACCCTTCGGCAGATCACCATAAATGACCTCCCCGTTGGTCGCTCTGTGGATGAGACTCTGAGACTAGTTCAGGCCTTCCAGCTCACTGACAAACATGGGGAAGTGTGCCCAGCTGGCTGGAAGCCCGGCAGTGATACCATCAAACCTGATGTCCAAAAGAGCAAGGAATATTTCTCCAAGCAGAAATGAGTATTGGGCCACTTTAGTGCTGGGCTACAGTGGGCAGCCATGAGAACAAAACCTCTTTTGTGCTTTTTTTCTCCCACACATAAAACACAATACACAGACTTTAGATTCAGCTGAGATGTGGTGTGTTATAAGACAGGCCTTTCCTACAGGCGTTGGGGAGGCCAGCCTTTATTCCCTTGGTGGGAATGGCCCGAGTTGTGTTGTGGGGCAGGCCATCTGATTTGTATGATGTATCAGTAGAGGGCATCAGCCCATTGATCTTTTGTAGTTTCTACTAAACTTGAACTGAGGAAAAAAAAGACATAAACGTGTGAGACATCAGCACGCAGATGGTATTAAAGCCAAGAAACTAGGTAAGACATCTAGGGAGTAAGTGTAGATAGGAAAGAAGTAGCCCATCCCAAAAAGAGAAATAAAGAACGAACAGCAATCTGAGGAGAGGCCAGCAAAGTAAGACACGGAAAATTCTGGCGAGTAGGGTGTCCTGGGAAATCTTAGTGCCTTACAAGTCTCACTGCCTTTTCCCTTCGGCAAAAGGAAGATTTGATATTCAGAAGCAGCACTAGTATTTTAAGGAAAAAAAAAAAAAAAACTACCTTCTATTAAAAACAACTAGGTTTCAAGAGAAGTTTTTTAAACATTTTATTATATTCCAGGACACTCTAGTACTAAATCTATAGACATTAACTGTTAAATACCATACTAATTCTAAACCACAAGGTTCTTGTGAAGATAACAGCATAAAACTGTGAATATTTTAGATGAAGATACATCAGAAATGACCATAATACGACTATGGGCAGAATGACACATACTCTGTGGAATAGCTAAGATGTTTTTAACAGTCACGTACTGTTTAAGCAGCAGCATCAAAAAGCTAACAGGGCTCCGCAAGCTCATCGATAGATCTACCGGATCCGATGTCAATAACTTTTGTACCCTAAGCCACCCCGGGCTCAGCAAGGATTGGATGCTCCCGGCAACGCTAAGGGGCGGACGGGGAACAGCAAACGGCAAAGCAAAAGAACGAGAGAAAAGCAAAGACGATGAAAAGACAGAAACAAAGCACAAGTAGAGAGCGGGATGTAAAAGGAACAGTTGGGATGGGATGCATGCTTAGGTCTTCGCGCCTCTCCCTCAGTAGGGTGTCGCGGGTAGAGGCCAGGCCGTGTGTCCCCGGCTCCGGGTTAAAGGCCCGAAGCGCAGCCCCGGGCCCGCCACCAACGCCCCCGCCCCGGCCCGCAAAGCAGCCGCGCTTACCGGAGTCGCAGCCCGGGTAGGAAAGGCCGCGGCGGCGAGAGGTCGAAGCGCAGAGGCCCTCTCGAAAGCCGGTCCCGAGCGGCCCCCAGGAGGACCCCGCGGCGGCCGGAACAGCCAAACGAGCACCCGCACGCGGCCGTTGCGATTTGAAGCCTCCGGGCTTTCAAAAGGCCGCGCGCCGCCCCGCCCCCCCGCCCGAGCTACGGGGCGCCGCGAAGGACACAGCACGCCGAGTTCGCCGTTCCTCCCGCCCGCCGCCGCTCTAGCCGGCTCCTCCCCGCTGCCAAACAGGCGCGCTTTAAACGCAGACGAAACGGATTAGGAGAGAACGAACTGATTGTCACAGCCACCGCCAGCCCTTCAGAGAACACAATCTGGTTGAAAAGAAGATATATGC
This sequence comes from Lepilemur ruficaudatus, assembly GCA_963574885.1. Taxonomy (NCBI): domain Eukaryota; kingdom Metazoa; phylum Chordata; class Mammalia; order Primates; family Lepilemuridae; genus Lepilemur; species Lepilemur ruficaudatus. Next base: position 18,111 of record CAUYRT010084510.1, read on the forward strand.
CCGTTTTGATGATTGAAACTCTCCCTCAAATGTTTAGATCTGTGCTCAGAATGTGTAATGATTGTTATGTGATTTTATTACGGATTAATGTAGCCTTGAAACACTATTACTACAAATGCATTAGCTCATAAGAACGATCGTGTTTGGCCGAGAAGAAAAATAGATACTTAGAAATTTGGCCAACTCTTGTAATTACCATATTCAGTTCAACATTCATTTATTCAACAGTTATTTATAGAGCACCTACTATGTGCCAGGTGTGCATCGAATGCCCAATGAGTAGGATATAGTTGTCACTACAAGAGACATACAGATGATTAAGTCACAGAATTCTCTCTGCTCAGGAGGGGCTTGGAGTCTATGGGAGGTGAAGGCTGGGGAAGGGGCCTACACACACACACACAATAATATAAAAGAGACTGGGGTATTTCTCCAAGAGAAGCACAATTGCTAGACATTCAAAAGACGGTGGTGACCTTTTCAACTGGGGAGAATCAGCCTTCAATCTGGGCCTAGAAAGACATCTGCTCTGGGTGTGTGTGATTTCACTGCTCTCTTCTGGTGAGATCAATTTCATTGACATGACTGCCTATTTACTTCTGAGCTTCAGAAAGCTTCCCATCCCATTTGGGGGCACGTTTTATAAGCGTGTTGGCCACTCTGTCTACAGGTCTGTACAAGAAATGGGGGCTCTTGTATGCATCTCCATGTACAATCTTGAAATACATTTTTTTTTAAATGGGGAGAGAAGTTTGCCTGGGTTTATATCTATGTCCTGCCAGATCGATCAACAAGGAGTTTTGATTACTGTGGTCTGTGTTGTGTTAAACAGCTGTTGGAGATCTAGACTGGGAAGAAAGAGGCAGTGAGGAGACTGATCAGGAGGCTAACACAGTACCCCAGGCAGGGCGAGGCGGCATGTTCCCTCTCCCTACCCACTTCAGAATAAAATCCGAGGCCATCACAGACTCTTGCTCAACTTCCAGCCTTCAAAGTCAGATCTACGTGCATCCAGGACCTTCCTTGGCCCATGTCCCCAGCCTCAGGAGCAAAGGTCCTCTCTCCTGCATAAGGTGATGAGTCAGTGCCTTATGCCATGGAGCCCACCCTGTCCATCCCACGCTGCATCCAACCGCCTCCTCTCCTCTCCTAGGTCTCCACTCTCACCCTCTCTAGTGGTCCTTTTTCTTCAAAAATCAAACAATAATAGCAGCACTTATTTATTGTGTCAGGCATTGTTTCGTGTATTAACTCATTTAATCCTCCCCAAAACTCTAAGATGTAGGTTACTATGGTCACAAACCCCATTTTTCAAATGAGGAAACTGAGACACAGAAAGATTAAATAACTTGCCTACAGTCACAGAGCTAATAGTTGGTAGAGCCAGGATTTGAACCCATGTGCATCCTCTTCCAAGCATAGAAGCACACCATTTCTTCCAACCTCCCCTCTGTTCTCATTCTAACTTTCCGTGGAAGCATAACATTACAGACCTCTCCATCTTTTCTTTAAAGATCTATTAATACAATGTTCTGTACTTTTTTATGAAGTCCTACATTTTACAAACCCTCTATTTTGAGGGTTTGTGGATTTTATGAAAATCTCTATTCTTACTGCCTAATAAAATCCTGCCTAAAGCCAGAGCCTGAAAGCTTCATAATTAGCCACTGCTTATGCAAAGAAACTCCAGGGAGATGAGGTTATCGACACAGGTGTAAGATGATGCCAAAAGCACGTACGAGAATGAAGGCCCTGGCTAAAGACTTACACTCATAACCATCCTGTTCCCATCTTGTAATCATAAAAGCAGCCCTAGAGATTACCCGTAAGAACATCTGAACTTCCCAAGTTTGATGTTATCGCCTGTGAAATACGACCATTAATCTTAAAATCTTACATACTAGTTAGTTGTCACAGGAAACAACCTTCAACCTGGATCAGTTATTTCGTTCAGTATCTCCGTGGCCTGAATTCCTTGGCTTAGCGAAACGAAGCCAGAAGTCTATTGGACTCTTGGCTGATTGGGCCCAGAGGAACAGTGGCACTGTCACCTTGTAATGGTTTTATAAACTCTAACTTCGGCTCCATTCAGGGCCTCACCTTTTGACTTTCAAGGGTCTAGTTTGAAAATTTAAAAAAAAAAAATAATTAACGTTTTTTTTCCTCTTTTTTTTTTTTTTTTCTTTTTCACTGCTTTGCATTCTAATTCTCTCTGAGGCCATGTAGATGCTGCTGATTGGCTGGGAGAATGTTGGGAACATTTAGGAAAGAAGAAAAAGATTTTTATTTTAAGACTTTATCTCATTACATTTGTGGATCCAACCCTGACCAGGCTACCTAAGACACCAGGTCCTCAGGGAGCCACTGAGCCCCTCACGGTGCTGCCCCCCTCGGTCTCTGTCCTGGTCCTAGTCTGTCTGTCTGTCCCCAGGCCTGAGCTGGGCTTCTCTGTCCTTCACCCATCCAAGCTCTGACTCTCTCCTGCAATTCTAAAATCCCTTCCATCCTCTTCATCCCAGCCTCCTCCACCTTGGACTGTAAACCCTCGCTTCTCACTCTGCTGGACTTCAGCAACCTGACTTGTCACCCTGCTCAGGCAGCTCCTCCCCTCCTGTCATTTCCGCCTGCATTGCTGCCTGGTTAATCTCTGTATAGGGATCAGTCATTCCCCTGCTTGAACGCCTTCAGGGCTCCTCATTAACTTCAGGGTAAAACCCAGCCCCAAGATGACTAATCTGACCCTACACTTCTCCAGCTGGGCGTCTGGTCTCCAGGAAGTTCCCAGAGCGCTGCTGTTTGCTCACAGCCCGAGTGAGCGCAGCCCGAGCTCTCCTCTCTGCCACGGAAACCGCCGACCCCCTTCTGGATAGAATCAGCTCAGCTTCAGGACTCAGCCAGGCACTGCCCACTCCAGGAAGCCCTCCCGAATCCCCCCAGCCTGTTATTCCTGCTCCAAGCCCCCACAGTGCCTCCCAGCTCTCCCAGCTCAGCATATAGCCCAGGGCATTGGAATGTTCTCTGTGCTTCTGTGTTACCCACTAGAGTGTCCCGGGCTCTGTACCCCTCCCCGAAATGCTTGGGTGAGAGCTCTGAAATGTTGCGGGTGGATGAAAAGATGGACAAGTATGATTGCACACAGAATTTCATCTGCCCTCCAGTGACATAGAATATGCCAGTTGGTCTGGCAACAGTCACTGAGCTGGTAACTTAATGTCTCAGCAACAGTCCCTGAATCCATGTGTTGCTGACTGCTGTGGGCTGAACCGTGTCTCCCCCATCCCCCCCCAAAAAGTTCATATGTTGAATCCCTGTCCCCTGCTGTGATGGTATTTGGAGATGGAGACTTTGCGAAAAACAGTCATCCTTCGATATCCATGGGGGATCGGTGCCAGGACGCCCTGTGGGTACCAAAGTCCATGGATGCTCAAGTCCCTTGTGTAAAATGATGTAGTATTGCATACAGCCTGTGCACATCCTCCTGTACACTTTAAAGCATCTCTAGATCACTTATAATACCTCATATAATGCAAATGCCATGTAAATAGTTTTCATATTGTATTGTTTAGGGAATAAGGACAAGAAACAACAGTCTGTACTTGTTCAGTACAGATACTACCATCATAGTCCTAACTACATCTCTGACCCACAGTTGGTTGAAGCCACAGAGGCCGAAGCTGGGGATAGGGGCCGACTGCAGTTAGGTCTGGGCGAGGTCATGAGGCCGGGGCTCTGGTCAGATGGGATCGGTGTCCTTGTAAGCAGAGACACCAGAGAGCTTGCTGTGTCTGCCGTGGGAGGGCACAGTGAGAAGGCAGCTGTCTGAAGGCCAGGAAGAGGCCCTCCCCAGCACCAGCCATGCCAGCACCCTGATCTTGGACCTCTAGCCTCTAGAACTGGGAGGAAATCAAATTCTACGGTGTTTTGTTATGGCAGCCTAAGCAAAACCAAGACGCTGACCAGCTCTGCAAGTGGTTAACTCCAGCATGGGGAAGGGGAAGGAAAAGAATAAGAAGGAAATTAAGGTGGTTTTCCTCCCTCCTACCTGCATATTTTTGTAATATTCTTTTCCCAATAGCTTCTCTTTTTGTTACTAAAAATGCATGAGGCTCCAAACCAGACTCATCCATCATTTGGGGACTTGTCTGAAACCTACACTTGTCTGTAACGGAACCACCCTGCTCCTCCCCTGCTGACCCCGCGTCCAGCACCGCAGTCTCAGAGTAAAAGTTGAGAGAAACTTCAGATGTCGCTTTGTCCGGCTACTCAAGATGTGGGAATGTCTCCCTGCATCTTCCTGCACCCTGGAGAGGACTTCAGACAGGCCAAGCAGCTCCAGTTTGCAGGAAATTCTTCCTAATGTTGGGGTAAAATTTGACACAGTATCTCAAACTGTAGCCAAACGCGGTGCTAACACTGGGGATCAAGAGTGGACGAAATCACCAAATCAGTCCCCTTCTTCACAGAGCTCACATCTACTCGGGGAGGTAGACGATACGTCGGTAACAAAAGCACTTGCAAATGGTGACAAGGGTCATGAAGGGCATGTGCAGGCTGCTGTGGTTGAGAATGACAGTAAGGGGTGGGGAGGGTGCTCAGAACTGAGGTGATGTCACACTGAGACATAGGGGATGGCAAGGAGCTAGCCTGGGAATGGCCGGGGGACAGGCCTCCCAAGCAGAGGGAAGGCAAGTGCAAAGTCTTTGGGGTGCTGGGGGGACTAAGAGGAAACTGGAGTGGTGGGGGCACAGGTGGAGGAAGGAGAGAGAGGAGGCTGGGAAGGTAGGTGGCTTCCTAGTGCAACAGGAAGCCATTGAAGAAATTAGGCCGCAGGTGACACCATCTGATTTTTAGTTTAGCAGGATCACTCTGGCTGATCCACAAAAAATAAACGGCCATGCCTTTTCAACAAATGGTTCTGGAGCAACTGGACACCCGTAGGCTGGAAAATGAACTTCGCCCTAAGCGTCACACCTTATACCAAAATTAAACACAAAATGGATCACAGCCCACACCTGGATATCAACCCCACTGAAATGCACATACGTGCGCCAAAAGACATGTGCACAATTATTCACAGAAGCCAAAACGGGAAACAACCAAGTGTCCATCCACAGTAGAAAGGCTAAATCAATGCTGGTGTACTGCATAGCGCAATGCTATACGGCAGGGTCACAGTCTGCAACAACTTGGATTAACCTCGCAATGCTCAGCAAAGAAGCCAAATGCAAAAGAATATCATACTGCATAATTCTATTCATATAAAGCTCAAAAGCGGGCAAAAAGCCATAACATTTAGAGGCGCATGTTTAACTGGCAAAAACATTAAAAGAAGAAAAACACACCAAAGTGATTAGCATCAAAATCAGGTTCAAGGTCCCTTTGGAGGAAGGGAGCAGGAAAGATCGCGGGGGAAGAACGAGAGGGGCTCCTGCGGTGCTGACATTGTAGCTCTCGACCTGGGTGATGCCACATGAGGGTTTTCTTGGATAAATCATCGCGCTGGTCATTTTGTTTGGAACACGTTTCTGTATTGTTGTTATAGTTCACAATGGAAGAGTTTTTATTTTTATTTATTTATTTATTTTTTTGAGACAGAGTCTTGCTCTGTTGCCCAGGCTAGAGTGAGTGCCGTGGCATCAGCCTCGCTCACAGCAACCTCAAACTCCTGGGCTCAAGCGATCCTCCTGCCTCAGCCTTCCAAGTAGCTGGGACTACAGGCATGCGCCACCATGCCCGGCTAATTTTTTCTATATATTTTTAGTTGGCCAATTCATTTCTTTTTATTTTTAGTAGAGACGGGGTCTTGCTCTTGCTCAGGCTGGTTTCGAACTCCTGACCTTGAGCGATCCACCCGCCTCGGCCTCCCAGAGTGCTAGGATTACAGGCGTGAGCCACCACGCCTGGCCTGGAAGAGTTTTTAAAAAGCAAAGGAAGGAGAAGAAAGAGTGTGACGCAAGGCGAAGCTGGGCAGGTCAGTCACCCGTGCGGTGGACACAGTGGAAGGTTCTGTTTGTGAATTTGGTGCAAATTGGAGGCAGAAGTAAGATGGAGCCCTCTTCCTGCCGCTTCACCTGTTTCCCTTGGCAAGCACAGTTGGGGGTTCAGCAGCTGTGTTCCAGCATCACTCACTTTGTGGGCATTGAAAGACACCAGCAGTGTCAGTGGTGGTCTCCTGCCCACCGTTACAGTGCGTGTCCTTGAATCTGACATGAACCTGTCATCCCCAGTCTCAGTCTCCCGCCTGGCAATGGGCAGGTGCACCTAGGAAAAGCAAACTGTCTTTCTCTATACTCACACTCAACACTTTTGTGACCAGAGGTGGATGCTTTTTCCCACGCTGGCCAACTCTCCCATGCCAGCTGGGTGTCCTACAATTCAATTCAATTCTGACACCAAACAGAATTAGCCCCACAAGACTGCCCCCCACTTCAGATGCCAATCTCAAGTAGTAGGTCCCCAAGTTACCTACACCTTCTGTCTGACTTGGCTGCACACTGGAGCTTCCCGTGACCATCTCCTTGGGTTCCATAGTTTGCTAGAGCAGCTCCCAGAGCCCAGGAGAACATTTACTTTCTATTGTCAATGTATTACAAAGGATATTTTAGCCAGATGAAGAGGCACATAGGGCAAGGTCTAGAAAGGTCCTGAGTGCAGGAGCTTCTGTCCTTGTGGAGTTGGGGTGCACCACCCTCCCCGCATGTGGATGTGTTCACCAACCTGGAAGTGCCCTGAACCCCATCTTCCAGGGATTTTTTTATGGAGGCTTCATCACACAGGCATGATTGATTAATAATGCAATTGCCAGCTCCTCTCCCCTCCCTGGAGGTTGGTGGGGTGGGCTGAATTTTCCAAGCTTCTAATCATGGCTTGGTCCTTCTAGTGACCAGCCCCCATCCAGGAGACACCAAGAGTCGCCTCCTTGATGCTTCTATCACCCATGAAGTTCGAAGGGATTAGGGGCGCTGAGCCAGGACCATGGCACCTGGGAGAGGTGCAGCTGCAGCCCAGGAACCTTTGCAGCTGGGGCAAAGCAGGGGCAGGGAAGCCGCGTCAGGAAGGGTGGGCTCTGCCAGCTTTGCTCATCCTCCATGGCTAAAGCTTTCCACTCTCAGCTTGCTGACTTTTCCTACCTCCCAATAAGAAGTAAAATGTTCTAGTTCTGGGAATATGGGGCTTGAAAAACAAGAAGTGCTTTGGAAAATGTGCTGGGATCTGAGTCGCCTGTAATTGATGAGTTCCTGCCTCCATCGTGGTCCAGCGAACCGAGAAGATGTGACAGGGAATCCAAACCCTCCCTAAGGGAACACGCCTACTTAATGCCTAACAAAGATGAGTTTTCCACCCTCTGTGATTGAGTAAGATTTCTGGGCTGGCCCTGACATCTGGCCACGGTCTCAACACCCTGACATTGTTTTTGTTCCACAATATTCTTTTCTTTCTAACTCAGCCAGAAAAAAAATTGTCTCGATTCTCAACTTGTTAGGGTGAATCAATACACTCTAACGAAAGGGATTACTATGAAAGAATTTTTGGTGGTTTACATTTTAACTAGTTGGTACCCACCTAGAATGTGTAGCGGGCCCAGGGGCTCACAGGGAATGGAAGTCCTTCTGCTTACCACATGCTGTTTGAAATCATCCTGCCACTAAGGCAACAGCATCTACTGAACACATTGTGTGGAGAGAAATAAGCCAGATGTCCTCAAGACAAATGGAAATTATTGGTTCAGAGCCTTCCTCAAGGAAGATAGTTAAATGAAGAAGCAGGTCATATTAGAACCCATGAAACAGAGGCATGAAAACAAGCCCAGAGCTTGTTACCACTCAATGTCCCTTAAGCAGCGATCACTTTCCCAGCAACATGATATAGCAATTTGTCTGTTTTTTAAATAACTGTTCCTCAGGCACAATGAAGGGCTAGGTGGACATCAGAAGGAAAGAGTCCCCTGAGGCCCTAATACCCACGCCCCTTCATATACCTTAATAGTCTCAGCATAAACTCAGCAACCCTGAATCAGGGAACAGTCCTAGGCTAGGTATATAACTTACTAGATGGCCGATATAATAATGAGTTCTTTGTTTTTCTTTGTTTAAGTTGTGAACCCAACCCCAGTGGACTTTGATGAGGCTGTTCCCTGTGTGTGGGAGGAGGAACAGCATTTTTAGAATTGCTCATGAAAGCCCCCAAATTGGGTAAACTCATTTAACTCTCTCTCTCACTCTCTTATTGGTTTACTCACTGAACACATGATCCTGATCCAGGTGCTGGAAGTTAAAAATTAGGAAAAAATTTTAAACAGCCCTGCTTTCAAGGAGCGTACAGACCAGTTAGCAAATAGTAATAGATACTATATAATGTGGTACGTGTACAATGGAGGATAGAGAGCCCGACTGAGCTTAAGAAGTAGGGCACGATTTCATTGACTTTTGTGTGACAATCCTGATTGGTGGACAGAATGGGAGGGGCTGCTGAGAGGAATTTGCATGGAGATCCTGATTGGTGGGCAAAATGGAAGGGGCTGTTGAGAGGAATTTGCATGGTGATCCTAATTGGTGGGCAGAATGGGAGGGGGAGTGCTCTCTAGGCAGAGGATATATAATGTGTGGAGTCATGAGGAAAGATCAATAGTCTTAGAGCAATAAAGAGCATGGGAAAGTAATAGGAAATACAAAGAGGACAGATCATGGGCTTTTCCAATAGTGAGAATTTGGATTTTTGTTTTATAGGTCCTAGGGAGCCACAGGATTTAAAGCAGGAAAGTGACATGATCAGAATTATGAGTTAGCTGGAGAAATCTCCTTAGGATTATTGGAGAGAGCAGGCAACAGGAGGTCGTGATACTCCAGGTGAGAGATCCAGAGGGGTCATACTGGCTGGCCAGTGGCCAAGGGCTGTAAAGGACAAAACTAATCCAGGCAGTGCTTATGGGGTAGAATCAACTGCAGGGCTTGTGAGGTCATTAGAGGCCTGTTGACAAAACAAAAGGAGTTTGACCCCTCAAGAAGAGTATCAGAACATGATCAAAAGAGAAAGGCCGTGCCAATGTGTCTGAGCAAGTGGAAAAAAATGAGAGAGAGAGAGAGAGAGAGAGAGAGAGAAAGGCCAAAAGGCTTTCCCAGATACAGGCGTACCTGGCTTTATTGTGTTTCACAGATATTGCATTTTTTTTAATAAATTGAAGGTCTGTTGTAGCAACCCTGCATCCAGCAAGTCCATTGGCTGCATTTTTCCGACAGCATGTGCTCACACTTCACATCTTTGTGTCATATTTTCGTAATTCTTGCAATATTTCAAACTTTTTTAGTTATTATATCTGTTTTGGAGATCTGTGATCAGTGATCTTTGATGTTTTTCTTTCTTTTTTTGAGACACAGTCTCACTCTGTTGCCTAGGCTAAGAGTGCAGTGCAGTGGCATCATCATAGCTCACTGCAACCTCAAACTCCTGGGCTCGAGCAGTCCTCCTGCCACAGACCCCCAACTAGCTGGGACTACAGGCATGTGCCACCATGCTTGGATAATTTTTTAATTTTTTGTAGAGATGAGGTCTTGCTATGTTGCCCAGTCTGGTCTTGAACTCCTGACTTCAAGCAATCCTCCCACCTTGGCCTCCCAAAGTGCTAGAATTACAGGCATGAGCCACCACACCTGGCCAGATGTTTTAAAGGCTGAATAATATTCCATTGTGTATATATACCACATTTTCTTTATTCATTCATCCATTGGTAGACACTAGGGTTGACTCGTATCTTGGCTATTGTGAATAAAACTGCAATGAACACGGGAGCAAAGATATCTATTTGACATACTGATTTCAATTCCTTTGGATATATACCCAGAAGTAAGTTTTCCGGATCATAAGTATTTTTAATTTCCAAATATTTGGGGGTATTTTTTGATATTTTGGTATTAGCGATTTATAATTTAGTCTTACTTGGTCAGAGAACATACTCTGTAAGATTTTCTACTGAAATCTATTTTGAAGTTTACTGACATTTTTGTGGCTTAAAACTTTGTCTATATTAGAGAAATTTCCATATGCACATATGGAAAAGGTATATTCTGCAGCTCGGAATGGATTATTCCATAAATGTCAATTAGATCAAGTTGGTTGATAGTATTATTATTCTACATATAGAATAACATTTTTAAGGATAAAGATGAGTCTATGCATATGACTCATCCTATGCATTTTTTACCCAGACTTGGTTATCAGCAATTTCTCCAAAAAGTGCCCCCATGTTTTTCTTTTTAAAGTGGAAAACAGTATTTCAAGAATATAATCTGTGGCCTTTCTGCAGACTGAGAATTTAAAAAAATATAAAAATTAAATTAAAAAAGCATATAATCTGAGTGCTAGGGATAATTATTGCTTCAGGTATGGTCACTGTTTCTAGGCCTATTTCTTAAATAGATTTTCAACCAACCCTCTGGTTTTAAGCACACCTTCACCCCCACCTCCAAAAGTAGCTAATACCCCTGAGTCCTAAGCATTTTGGGAATTCTGTGGCTTTCCCACTTCATGCTTAACATTCAGCCTTCTCGTGTCTAAGTCATTCACTGTTTCATCAGCTTTCCAGTTTCACAAAGGTCCTTACTTTTGGCTTCTGTTGGCCCATTCTTGTAGTCTTATGCCTATAAAAGACAAAATTGCTTTATTCACTTTTTTACTAGAGTTTAGGGAGAAAAGAAAGAGGGTACATGTGTCCAGTCTACCATTTTTAGCTTTGGAAGTCCCTCATTTGTCTTGGTATTTCTGGTCCAAGCACAGGCTTTATTATTCCATAGTAAATATTTGTGGAGGAGAGCCACCCTCCCTTGGCCTTGCTTGTGACAAGATGGGTCAGACCAGGAGATGCTGGGGCAAGTTGTTCCAAGATGTGCTTCTTTCCACCTCCGTGTCTGACTTTGCCTCGCGTATTCCTTGACAATGACCTTGTTGCTTAGATCCTCAGCCTGTGCTCCCCTGAAGACCTCTAGAGTCAACATGTGTCTGGTTGATCAGCGCTCTTAGGCTCCTTTCTTGACTCTTAACCTTGCTACAGACTGACTAGTCACCAAAACTACTCTCGGAGCTCTGATTCCCAGGTGATGTCACTGGTCGGCTGTAAGAAACCTCCTAGCTGAGTAAGCCCTGCATGTGCTGGCTTCAAAGGCAAGTGGGCCTTCTCAAACAGGAAGAAAACCTCTGGAAATGGCCATCCTGATCTGTCTCTGAAAATGAAATATCATCAACCTGCACCTCCTTTCGGCTTGATGGAATCTGAGCTTTACTCCCCACTCCGAAGTCCAGATGAGCAGATTTTGCCAGAATTATAATGCATTTCAAAACCTTTTATATTCTAAAGGGGGGAAAAAGACATTTGCATCATTTGTTTGGAAGATATTTTGCTTTCTCCTATTGATTCCTCGTATTCCAAATAATTTGTGGGATGAGTGAATTATTTGATTTCTCCTGTAAAGGCAGAAAACGGAAGAGAAAAATAAAAACTCTTGTAATTCCCTGGAGGAACGGCATGAAATTAAAAATGGAAAACGAGGCAGCAGTGACACATTCCATTCACCTCCAGCAAATGCCGCGTAGGATTCGCCTTCACCGCAGGCTCCATGATGCCAGAAGCGAGTGCCGACTCTTTCTCCCAAATGCGACACATTTTCCACAGAACTTGATGCTGATCTTTGCTGCGACTGCCTGTGGCCACTGCGTTACTGGAAACCTACCATGCCAGCTCTTTGCTAAGTGGCTTTGGCAAGGCCTTTGTCAGTGTTTAATCATCGTAAGAAAACTCCAGAGACTTTATTAGCTGTATGAAGAGTTATAGAGATATTAGCCTCAGCTGGATGAAGTCCAGAGCAGCTGCTCTGCTCTTCAAGTACAGGAGAATTTCTCAGAGCTGTATTACACCAACAGAAAAGCATCCTGGAATTTTAACCCTAAATTAGGTTAGTAATGAACATAAGTAGTCCTTATTTTCACAAAGGAGCTGTATTCCTGAAAATTGTTGTGTAAATCTGATTTCCCATCCACACGGTATAATTTCAAAAGTGCTTAATCTTCATGTATGGCTAAATGTCAATGTACATGCTTTCCTCTTTCAATTCTAGTTCTCCAAGTTTGACAAGTACTTGAATATAAGAGGTGTAAATACACCGGGCTCACTGTCTATGTAAAGGAGTGTTTATTAAATATTTTGGTAAAGTGAATATTCACTCAGTATTTTGATTTTTATATATTGACAGGAATTCTGTCTCAGCTTCATCCAAAATGTACAGTCTGGCATATTTAACCTGGCTTCCTTACCCATCTAAAATGTATTTGCCTGCAATTAATATATATGGCCATGAGGTGATGGTGGTGTTTTGGCCACTGAATGAGATTAGTAAGCTCTTCCTTTCAAAATCATATATAAATTGATTTGTTGAAATAGGTACCATCAGTATATTTTGCATTAATCATTAAATATATCATTTTCAACTTAATCTAAATCTCAAACTTATTCCAATGCTCGATCAGCTTACATCAACGTCTCTTAAAGTAAATTTTGTGGAGCGCTAGTTCCCTGCACAATGGTTTTCTATGCCACATGACAAATGACCACAGTCTGCACAGTGTGAAACAACAATCACTTAGATGTCCACTTCTGGAATGGCAGCACGAACAGCTCTGCGTCTGTAGCAGAGCAAGTGTAAGTGGTGAAAAATATTTTTAAAACCCCAGGATTTAAAGTCTCTGGAAATCACCCTAAGGGTATACGGCAAACATACAGAGTCAAGACAACCAGAGGCTGCCACCTCCACCTGGCACTCTGCTCGTAAAGCAGAGAGAAGCAGGACACTGCCCCCACCTCCAGCACCAGGGCTGTGACTCAGAGATTTCGTCCAGGGGGAGAGGCAGGCCTGAAGGACAGAGAGCTCCCAAGCTCTCCCTAAAGGAATTGACTTTATTTGAAACAGAGCATGAGGATGTTAAAGCCTCAAAAACAATGAAGGTTTTGATGGCAAGCAATTACCAGGAGGCGGATATTAATAACTTCATGGAGGCCACAAACTTTAACCATAGGTCGGCTAGTCTACTAGACAGAACCAGTAAAAGAGACAGCTCAGAAGAGTGTGCTCCTATTGTTAGCACAAAGCTCAAACACTGGCATCAAAAATGACCCTTGCAAGGGGGCTTGCATTTTGTTGAATAAGACTGTGGAGCAATTTATGCTCCCGAGAAGAGTAGAGAACCATAGAGCAATAAGGTAGGAATTCATGGAGCCTAGCAGCTGGGTACGATCAGGAAAAGAGACAGTCAAAGGGAAACCTGCAAAAAGGGTTCTTGTTAGGATGACTGTGCATGCCAAGGAGCCACTGCAGAGGTTTCCCCTTTCAGGGAGCAATAGTCTTCACTAAAATAACCCAGCCAGTTACTAAACAAATAAGCAAGTAACAATAACAAGCTCTAGGCAAGAACAAGGGGTATCAGAACTCAGACTTTCTACATTATCTAAAATGTCCAGTTTTCAACAAAAAAATTATAAGACATGTAAAGAAACAGGAAGGTTTCTTTAGATAAGATTTTTCCACACACAGGGGGAAAAAAGTAGGCAACAGAAATTGATCATAAGAGGGCCCAAATGTTAGATTTAACAGACAAAGTCTTCAAAGCAATAATTGCAAATATATTCAAAGAACTGAAGGAAACTATGCTTATAAAGTATAGGAATATATAATGACAATGTCTCATTAAAAAGAAAATAAGAAAAAAGATAGAAATTATTAAAAAGAACCAAGTGGAAATTCTGGAGTTGAAAAGTACAATAACTGAAATGAAAATTTCACTAGAGGAGATGAACGGTAGGTTTGAACTAGCAGAAGAAACAATCAGCAAACTTGAAGACAGACTGACAGAATGCAATACAGAGAACAGAGAGAAAAAAGAACAAAGTGGATCCACAGAGCCTCAGGGCAATGTGGGACACCAAGGCACACCAACATATGCATCATGGGAGTATTCGAAGGACAGGAAAGAAAGGAGCAGAAACAAATATTAGAAGAATTGCCAAAAACTTGGTTCAGAAAGAAATTTCTATTTATTTCTAAATAAATAGAAATTCTCTATTATCAAAATTTCCAATGTTAACTACCAAGGAGTTAATTTTACGTAAAACATTTCTCTACAGCTCGTTGCTATTAGCCACCTGCAATTTTTGTGCTCTCCAATTCAAGCCATCCTTTAAACATATATTTAAATAAATTTTTAAACATAGCTAAAATTTACTTCAAATCAAATATCTGGCTTTAGATCTTAGGTCATTTTGTCTTTTCATTTTATACTCTCTCCCAAGGCAATCTTATCTTTCTCCATTGCTTTAGTACTACTTAACATATGGCAAGTGCTAATAGCTTCTAATTCTGTATCTCCAGCTCAGTACTTACCTATCGGGTTGCCTTCCTGATGCCTCGACCTGGATGTCTCAGAAGTGTCAGAATCCCAGGTTTGGCACCAAAGATGTCAGGGTGGCCGTCTCCCTTCAGTTCTTGGTGAGTTCTTGGCGGAAGAATGACCAGACACACAAAAGCGTCAAGTCCAGACTATTATCCAGGTCCTCTGACTCCCTTCTTGGAAAAATCACCAGCAAGGCCAATAGGACGGAATAACCCTAGGCAGGGAGCAATTTCACATGACCAGCTCTTTTTTTTTTTTTTTTTTTTTTGAGACAGAGTCTCACTCTGTTGCCCAGGCTGGAGTGCCATAGTGTCAGCCTAGCTCACAGCAACCTCAAACTCCTGGGCTCAAGCAATCCTCCTGCCTCAGCCTCCTGAGTAGCTGGGACTACAGGCATGCACCACCATGCCTGGCTAATTTTTTCTATATATTTTTAGTTGGCCAATTAATTTCTTTCTATTTTTAGTAGAGATAGGGTCTCACTCTTGCTCAGGCCGGTTTCAAACTCCTGACCTTGAACGATCCACCCACCTCAGCCTCCCAGAGTGCTAGGATTACAGGCATGAGCCACTGTGTCAGGCCTAGCAGCTCTTTACTGTAGAATAAAACGAAGGAAAAGAGGAAAGAGAGGAAAAGAAAGAGACTGACC
>CAUYRT010084511.1:0-14109 GCA_963574885.1 Lepilemur ruficaudatus
GGACTACAGGCATGTGCCACCATGCCCGGCTAATTTTTTCTATATATTTTTAGTTGGCCAATTAATTTCTTTCTATTTTTAGTAGAGACAGGGTCTCACTCTTGCTCAGGCTGGTTTCGAACTCCTGACCTTGAGTGATCCTCCCGCCTCGGCCTCCCAGAGTGCTAGGATTACAGGCATGAGCCACCGCGCCCGGCCTGGAGAAATTTTTTCAAGAAAGCTAAAAGTTTCTTAAGTATACAATCAAGTCCAAGTCATCCTTTGACACCCTTACCCCCAGCACCCGACAGAGACTAGAACATACTGAGCGCTTAACATATGTGAGCCAGAGGGTGCTTTGTAACCCAATAACCATTCATTCATTTTATGTACTTACACTCCTTTTCTTTTGCAGATAGTCACAGCTTCAGGAAAACACGTGGATGAAGTGAATCCTCTCCTTTCATACACTGCCATGGTCAAGTGTGAGGATATTAGAACCAGTCACAGGTTTGAATCCCACCTCAGCTACTTAGTAGCAGTATAACCTCGGGCAAATGTTAAAAAAAATAAGTCTTACAATTTATAAAGGGTCATCTGTAAAAAAAGCATTGCTGTTGGGGCATGAAGAACAGCCGGGAAAGCTTATGATTCTGATGCTTAAAAATCAATATATATATTTTATAAAAGTCGTAGGCGAGTAGATTCTCAGAGGAGCTCAGCTTCTCGCTAGAGTAGCCAGAGCCCTCTGACCTTCTCAAGGCCCCTCCTGTTGAGAAAGGCCGAGCAGCAAGAACAGAGACTTGTTGTGGTTAAATGTTAACTTGGGTTTATTTCTCTACAACTGCCTGTTGTTTAATTTGGCCAGCCCAGTGAAGATTCTTTCGTAAGCCCGTGTGTAATTTCTAAATGCCAGACCTACGACCTTTACACACATGCTAAACATTTATAGAGTGGGAGAGTTCTTTTTCTCCATCAGTGAGTTAAATAAATGCCAACATCCTCACCCCCTCCCCTGCAGAAAAAGTATTCTTTGATCTACACTAAAGATAAACTGGTAATAATTCATCAGCTAAGGGTTATAAAGCAAATTCTTTGATAAGCCAGTTAGTTAATTTCAGAGGGCACTGGGGCTTGTTTCTTCCTGATGCTGATCTTGATTCGTAAGGCCTTAGAGTTTTCAAGATGGAAAGAGAAATTCAGAGGGTTTATCAAATAAACCCTCTGAAATATTTATCAAATAAATATTTGTCAAATATTTATTTATATTTATCAAATAAACCCTCTGAATTTAATGGAGGAGAAAACTGTGAGCCCCAGAGAGGGAAGAGGCAATTTAAACTCCTGGACAGATGTTAATAAAGCGGCATATAAAAATGTTTTGTTACAATTCCTACAGCATTTTAAGCTTTCGGTGGCCGTTGCTTTTTGTTTCCTTTATGATCTGGTGATCCAAGGACAGTATCAGGGCTTGGAAATGGAAACCTGTGGACACTAATCCCCAGCTTTGCGCTGACGTCAGAGACATTTGAGAATCACTGCTGCCCCCTGCTGGAAATTTAAAAATCTCACAGGCCTTCAAGGAATTATAAGGAATTTTTGCAATGGTTTAAAAAATTATAAAATATTTCCTCAGGTTAAAAATTTTAAACAGCATGAAAGGATATAAAGAGAAAAGAAAAAATCTTCTTTCTCCCAATTCTACTCTCCAGTGATAACTGCTTTAATTTTTTAAACATTCTTCCACAATTTTTTCTGTTAATGTATACACGTTGTATATACATATAATATATTCATAGGAATATAACTTTTATCCACAAATAGGACCATACTGTACCCACTGTTTTGTAACATGTTTTTCTCTTTTTTCTTTAATTTATTTTGTTTTTTGGAATAGGTATGACATTCAAGAGATTCCTAAGTTTAAAAAAACAATGTCTTAATATGTTTTCAAAGTAGTACATATTGACAAATCTCATTCCTTTTGATGAAGGCATAATATTCCACTGCCTGGGTGTATCATAAATTATTCATTCAATCCTCCTTTGATGGACTAAACAGTAAATCTCTATAAATAGAGTAGGGACTTTTTTATGGGCATTTTGTTGTTAACTGCCGTCCCCAATAATGAGCATAATGTTCAATAAAGTGTGTCTAGTGAATGAATAGACATTTGCCTAGTTTTGATTATTTCTCCGTTTCAAAAATGCTGCCCTGAATACCCCTGTGCCTATATTTTTGGCATAGGATAAAGTCTAGGAGGAAACATAGTTTCAAAAGTCACCTGAATTTTAAGTTTGATAGATACTGCCGAATTGGTACTTTTGATGGAGGAGTGGATCCAGATGTTTAGTAATTCCATCATTCCCATACCTTATGGGGCATCAAAACCAGAATCTCCCAGATAGCTGTATTTGGAATAACTCCTATTGGACCCGGCATGGTGGCTCACACCTGTAATCCCAGCACTTGGGAAGCTGAAGTGGGAGGATTGCTTGAGCTCAGGAGTTTGAGGCCAGCAAGCGCGAGACCCTGTCTCTACTAAAAATTGAAAAATTAGCCAGGACATCGTGGCGTGTCCCAGTAGCCCTCAGCCCTACTTGGGAGGCTGAGGCAGGAGCATCGCTTGAACCTAAGAGTTTAAGGTTGCAGGGAGCTATGATGACGCCACCGCATTCTAGCCAGGGCAACAGAGCGAGACTGTTTCACAAAAAAAAAAAAAAAAAAAACTTCTTTCTGCACACCCGCTCTCCATGCTACTTCAGCTGTATACTTAACAGCTCCCCCAGTGATTCCCCAAATGCTCAGGACAGCAAAGGGCCACATAATCTATCCATTTCTTGCCACACAGTAGCAGATGGGAATGTGTTCCTATATCCTAATCTTAATATGGTTACTCACTTGTTATTCACCCGATGCTTATCAAGTGCCTACTGAGTGAAAGACACTCTGCTTCCTCTCCCAGAGGCAACATTGTACCAGGGGCATGTTGTGGATTTTGCCTCTCCCGTGGGTGTCAGTGCCGGGGTGAGTGGGTGAGTTTGTTGCTGTACGTGCCGGCTGCTGCCTGGGGTTTGGGGAGGGAGCAGTGTGTGGGTGAAACTCAGGAATCCTGCAGCACTACAGTGGCCAGAATTTTTAAATGGCCCAGTCCTGGCCAGGCGCAGTGGCTCACGCCTGTAATCCTAGCACTCTGGGAGGCCGAGGTGGGCGGATTGCTCAAGGTCAGGAGTTCAAAATCAGCCCGAACAAGAGCGAGACCCCGTCTCTACTAAAAATAGAAAGAATTAATTGGCCAACTAAAAATATATAGAAAAAATTAGCCGGGCATGGTGGCATATGCCTGTAGTCCCAGCTACCCGGGAGGCTGAGGCAGGACGATGGCTTGAGCCCAGGAGTTTGAGGTTGCTGTGAGCTAGGCTGACGCCACAGCACTCCCGGGCAACAGAGTGAGACTCTGTGCCAAAAAAAAAAAAGAAAAGAAAGAAAAGCCCAGCCCTGCTTTCAGTGACATGTTTCTGTGTCTAATAAACATGGAGCCAGCACCACTATCATGTCTTCCTAGGTGACTTCTACTGGGGGTTCCCTGCAAGCTGGTGTATAGGGCAGGGCACAGACATTTCCCTTCAGGCTGGGAAGTGCGCCATGGACAGCCAACAGATCCCAGCCATAAAAAGAGATGACAGATTTCACCGTCATTCATGATCCACCCAAATGTCACGTCCTCTGAGCTCTTTCCCAGGCAGCTTCTGCCACAAGTGGGTGTTGTTTCCATGTACTTCATGGCACTTGAACTGGAACAACAAGAGAAAAAAAATACTACCACTGCTCCTTGAGGCTTCCTATGTCAGAACGTCTTCCAGCTGCTTTACTGTGTGATCCCATTTTATTCTCCCAAAAGTGCAGGGAACTTAGAAAAGTTAGATTATTACATAAAAGCCATACAATTTGTTTAATAGAATGGTCTTCATTTTTTTTTTTCATACACACTTCTTCACTTAATTTTGAAATATTGAGTATCCTGGCCGGGCGCGGTGGCTCACTCCTGTAATCCTAGCACTCTGGGAGGCCGAGGCAGGAGGATAGCTCAAGGTCAGGAGTTCGAGACCAGCCTGAGCAAGAGCGAGACCTCGTCTCTACTATAAATAGAAAGAAATTAATTGGCCAACTAAAATTATATAGAAAAATTAGCCAGGCATGGTGGCACATGCCTGTAGTCCCAGCTACTCGGAAGGCTGAGGCAGAAGGATTGCTTGAGCCCAGGAGCTTGAGGTTGCTGTGAGCCAGGCTGATGCCACGGCACTCACTCTAGCCCGGGCAACAGAGTGAGACTCTGTCTCAAAAAAAAAAAAAAAAATATATATATATATATATATGATAATTATTTCCATAAATCTGTGGTCACATTATATGTTTGTATACTTTTTCTCCTCTTACTATATCTTGATCATGAAATAATCTTTGGGTACATATTTATTTATTTATTTTTACAGGGGTGGAGAACAGAATTTTTATCACAGAATAAAATTCCTTAATATGGGCTCAGTGTGATGGCTCACGCCTGTAATCCTAGTACTCTGGGAGGCCGAGGCAGGAGATTCACTCAAGGTCAGCAGTTCAAGACCAGCCTGATCAAGAGTGAGACCCGGTCTCTACTAAAAATAGAAATAAATTAGCGGCACAACTAAAATACATACAAAAAAATTAGCCTGGCATGGTGACACATGCCTGTAGTCCCAGCTACTTAGGAGGCTGAGGCAGGAGGATCGCTTGAGCCCAGGAGTTTGAGGTTGCTATGAGCTAGGCTGATGCCATGGCACTCTAGCCCGAGCAACAGAGCAAGACTCTGTCTCAAAAAAAAAACAAAAAACAAAATAACAACAAAAAAAAAATTCCTTAATATGAACAAACCATGATTTATCTAATCATTTTATTATCAGATTTTTAAAGCTCTAATCTTTTCTACATTATATGTAACTCTGGGATGAAAATCCTTGAACTTAAATCTCAGTGCTCATGATTATTCCTGCAGGATGAATTTCTTTAAAAATGAGATGTTTATGATTCTTGCTGGATTTTTTTCTAAGTTGTTCTCTGGAAAAAGGTTGCACTGATTTCTGCTCCTACCAGCACTGGCCCAAAGTGCCATTTCACAGAACCTTCACTGGCGATGGGGATTGTTAATTTTTAAAACCTTGCTAATTTGGTTGGCATGTGTCAGGCATCATTTACAGGCCTCATCTCACTTCATCTATACTACAACCCTATGAAGTGTCCATTTGGTAGTCCACTCTCTTTAGCAGAGGAAGAAAACAAGGTTCCCAGAGGTTAAATTCTTACCCAAGCCAGTAAATTGTACAACTAGTTGTACAGCCAGGATAAACCCGTGTTAGCAGGCTGACTGTGGCCTTTTCCCTATCCTACACTGCCACCTGGTGGAGCTCAGGAAGAAGGCAGGAAGCCCTCAAGTTCTCCAAAGCCTTTCATTGGGTAACTAAATATTTGTGCTAGATAGAGACTTTTCAGGCAGGTGCTGGATGAGTTAATAAAAACAACTTACTCTTCCCTTACAATAAGCCAAGCCCTGCACTAAGGGCATTGGAAATAACAATTCATTTAATTTTCATACAATCCCCATGAGGCACCTCTATTATTAATATTTGTGTTTGACAGATAAGGGAACAGAGGCACAGAGATGGTTAAGTAACTTGCTCGAGGTTACACAGATAGCAAGTAGAAGCATCAGGATCTGAAGGCAGGTAATGTGGCTTCCGGTTAAGGCAAGCAGGCTGTGATCACAAAGCAGCCACGGTCACCAAAGATCTGTCGGAATTAGAGGTCCAGTGGCACTGGTAGGACAACCTTTGAAGTAGAACAGTTATTGGGGTCTCTCAGGAGGAGGCACATCCACCCTCCATCCTGAAGAAAGGTCTGAACTGGAGTTTCTCTATTTGGCCCAGGTTCTTGGTGTTGTCTTCCAAGAGCATCAGAAACACCTGAAGATGACTCACGTGCTGTTTCCCTGCCTCTTTCCTACACCCACCTGGGGCGCCCCCCACCCCCGTCCTCTGGAAATGCTCCTTGCTCACGTCACTCCCCTGCCTCTGGCAGACATGAGCAATGGTGCACCCAGGGAAGCAGTAGGGAATGGACCTTGCAGGGTCAATGTGGCAAACCCATTGCAATCGCAGAAGCACAAAGAAGTTAAGGAATGTGTCCAGCAAGGTAGGGGCTGGTAGCGGGTCTGGAACCTGGGGTTGGACAAGAATGAGTACCTAGAGAAGTAGACAGGGACCATGATTTTTTGAAGTCCTCTCCAGGTGCATCTACAAGGGTAGAAAGGGCATAAAGAACTCAGGGCAGGCAACCTGTGCAGTCATGAGATTATGTAGTCAGCTGTTTTGTATCTAGAAAATCATGACATAAATACATAAGAAATGGGAGGCAGCCCTAAGAATGCCCCTATATCAGTAAATATAGTTTGCTGGTGGGCATGCGACTGGTACAGTTTTCCAATGTGTATCAGAAGCCTTATTCACGTGTCTAGTCAATTCAGTTGAAACTCAAGAAATGTGTCAGGCCCTGGGCTAGGTTCTGAGATACAGGGTGAACAAGTAGGCAGCGTGCCTGCCCCTAACGGAGTTAATTGTGGAGAAAATGTTTCAGGAAAGGTGAAATACGAGGTTTTAAGGAGAGAGCAACAAGGGGATTTAACCTAGCCTGGCAAGTAAGAAAGGGTGAAAGGGCCGGGTGCGGTGGCTGATGCCTGTAATCCTGGCACTCTGGGAGGCAGAGGCAGGAGGATCGTTTGAGCTCAGGAGTTCAAGACCAGCCTGAGCAAGAGCGAGACCCTGTCTCTACTAAAAAAATAGGAAGAAATTAGCTGGACAACTAAAAAAATATATATATAATTAGCCGGGCATAGTGGCGCACGCCTGTAGTCCCAGCTACTTGGGAGGCTGAGGCAGAAGGATTGCTTGAGCCCAGGAGTTGACGTTGCTGTGAGCTAGGCTGACACCACCGCACTCTAGCCCGGGCAACAGAGTGAGACTCTGTATAAAAAAAAAATGCACATAAAACTCAAAAGAGGTTTACAGATACCATGAGAGCTTACAGCATGGCAGGCTACAGTTTGTTAGCCACCTCTCCAAAGACCAAGAGCTCAGGCTGTGTGACAAAGCCACCCTGTTAGCCTCTGAGCTAATCTCCAAAGCCTCGCCTGCCGTCTAGTGTTGAGGAACTGTACACGTCGTGCAGATCTCCCTTGTGTTGAACACCATCTCTCCCAAGAAACCGCTGGTATAAAGATACACCTCAAACTTTAATTAGATTTTGCTTTCCACAAAGGCTGGCTTCCATCTACTTGGGCAACTAGACTAATAGCTTTGGAACTCCCTCACTATCTGGTTCATGTCCCTTGTCTCGAGAGCTTATTCCCTGTGAGATTTGCTCTTGTCCTTCTCCTCCTTTTAGCATTGTGAACCTAAGGGGGGGGAAATTCTCTTTGTATGGTGATAAACTGTGGGATTTGTGAAATCTTGCTTTGATCATCTCTTTATTTTAACTATACAAAACACTTTGACTCAGCAATTCCACTTCACGGAAATTATCCTAAGGAAATAATTATGAATTTGTGCAACAATAAAGCTAAAAGGATATTTCTAATATTGATGTTGTCTAGAATTACAAAATTTTTAAGTAACCTAAACATCTTGCAGTAGGGGTTTAGATAAAGAAAACTTTGGTTCATCCATATACTGGAATGCTATGTATCTGTTAAAGATACTGTAGAAAAAAATATTTAGTGGTGTGGAAAGTTGTTCATCACATGTCAAAAGGGAAATGGTGCACCCGTAGTCCCAGCTACTCGGGAGGCTGAGGCGGGAGTATCACTTGAGCCCAGGCATTAGAGGCTGCAGTGAGCGATGATCCAACCACTGCACTCTAGTCTGGGTGGCAGAATGAGGGGGGGAAAAAAGGAAAATAAGGGTTATAGTAGAATATGTATGATCCAATGCCATGTTTGTAAGCACACACACACTACGTATACAAAAGACATTAAAAGGCTATAAGTGTAAATGTCAACTTATTTTTTCACGTGGGACTATGAGTGATCCTTTTGCTTATTTTTTCTAATTGTTCTACAACAAAAGGTGTTATTTTTGTGATTTAAAAAACTATATGTCTGGAGGTTTCTGGGGTGCCAGGCATATTCCATTTCTTGACCCCAATTGGGATCACACTTGCCTTTGCTTTATAATCACAGTATTTGCTAAAATGTAAATTTTAATAAACTTTTCTCTATGTATGCTCCTTTTCGCAACTTTAAAAGTGTTTCATAAGGTGCACATATTTATCTTTCAATCTCGTGTACATAGTCCCGGGTCTCTAGCATAGTACCCGTACTCCGTAAGTTAGGAGCAGAACAGACCCTTGACTGCAAACCCTGGTGGGCTCACCGGCCTGGGCGGCGTGGACTTCAAGCCCCAGCAGACATTGCGGCCACACACCGGGAGCTACGGAGTCCGAGATGGGGGCTGGACCCTCCGGCCCTTTCCCTCCCAGAAGCCCGCGGGCGGCTCAGAGCGCCGATCCTATCATGGCCGCGGGAGCTGGGTCGGCAGGCCCCGTTTCCGGCCCGGGCGTCGTGCGTGACCCGGGGGCGTCACAGCCGAGGAAGCGGCCCGGCCGAGAGGGCGGGGAGGGCACGCGGCGGTCGGACGCGATGGCGGGAGGAGGCGGGAGTAGCGACGGCAGCGGGCGGGCGGCGGGCCGGCGGGCGTCCCGCAATGGCGGGCGGGCTCGGCGGGGGCGCCACCAGCCGGGGCTCGGAGGCCCCGCGGAGCGGAGCGCGGGGGAGGCACGGCTGGAGGAGGCAGTCAACCGCTGGGTGCTCAAGTTCTACTTCCACGAGGCTCTGCGGGCCTTTCGGGGTAGCCGGTACGGGGACTTCAGGCAGATCCGGGACATCATGCAGGGTGAGGGCCGGGCCAGGGGAAGGAGGCTGGGGCGCTGGGGAAGGGGGTCTGTGAGGACTGGCTGTCGGCGCTGGGGCGCCGAGCCAACGCTTTCTTCTTTCGCAGCTTTGCTTGTGAGGCCCTTGGGGAAGGAGCATACCGTGTCCCGGTTGCTGCGGGTTATGCAGTGCCTGTCGCGCATTGAAGAAGGGGAAAATTTAGGTATGGGCTATTTTTGTGTTCTTCTCTTGGTTTACCTACGTAGGATTTTGTTTTCAAACTTGCGTCTGAAGGATTGCGGGTTAAAGTGCGCTGGTTTCCATCTCAGTGGGCTTTTTCCTTCTACCGATGGGTCTGTTTTCTGCCTCTAGTTTTCTCCAGTTAAGGTTCTCTTGGCGGCTTTTCTATGTTTTTTATTTTCGCCCACCTGTTAATTGATCACCCCAACTTTGTTGCTGTCTAAAGTGAATTATGTCCATATGGACATCTCTTTCCTCATGGTATAGTGTTTTTCAGAATAGGAGCACATTTTTTTTGCCCCTGAATTGTACTCCAGCTGTTAAGCAAACTGTTGCCAATTTCTGGCCACTCGTATCTGAGGATGTTGTATCTTGAATAGGAGAGGCAAATGCATGTGTTTAAAAATAGTGTTTTTGCCTGTCTTGAAAAGTAGTAATGGTCACTTTAAATTCAGTGATTTGAATTTGGACTCTTGCAACGTATGTAAGCTTGTAGCAAGTATGTCAACAAATTAAATCCAAATCTTACTATATTTGCATGTTCCTTTTCCATAAGTGTATACATTTTTGGATATAATTTTTCCACTCTTTAGAAAAGAGCTTAAAGTGAAAACTGTGCTTTGTCCTAGATTGTTCCTTTGATATGGAAGCTGAACTCACACCCCTGGAATCAGCTATCAATGTGCTGGAGATGATTAAAACGGAATTTACACTGACAGAAGCAGTGATTGAATCCAGTAGAAAACTAGTCAAGGAGGCTGTAAGGCTCTATTTACTTCTTTTTTCTTTTAAACCAAATCAGGGGTGTTTGAGAATATAGTGTTTAATATTATTCTGTGTGGAGTAGAGGAAACAAGGATGGAAAAAAAGAGAGCAAGCAAGCACACACACACACACACACACACACACAGATGTTATCTTCAGATGTCTCCTTTCCCACCCAGGCTTGGAAAGTAATGGTGGGTGCTCAGCTTTTGTAATCTTTCTTGTGGTGGTCTTCCTTGTGGCTCTGCAGAAGGGGCCACAGTACACTGGAAGTGGGTTGGTATAGAAGGCTCTGACATTTTGGAGGTTATTGCACCATTCGAGAGCACTGTGAAAGGGCTACAAGTAACTCTGGCCTAGGGTTCGGTTACCCTTGTTTATAATAAACCGAGGAGACTACATGGGGCCTTGGGAAATGTGGGACTGACTTTGAGCTGATTTGTGCAATTGTCTGCAGAAAGAGAGGCTTGGGGAACATTCCCTTTGAGCAGATAGATAAGAATCAGAGGTGCTGGGATAATGAGCCAGCTAGAAAAATAGTAATGGTAGAAAAATAGTTAAAGATTGGCACAGGAAATGTTTTTTTGGTTTTGGGTTTTTTTTAGATAGGGTCTTGCTCTGTTGCCTGGGCTAGAGTGCAGTGGTATGATCATAGCTCACTGCAATCTCAAACTCCTGGGCTTGAGCAATCCTCCTAACTCAGCCTCCCAAGTAGCTGGGACTACAGGTGCGCACTACCCCCCTGGCTAATTTTTCTATTTTTTTGTAGAGACAGGGTTTCATTCTTGCTCAGGCTGGTCTCGAACTCCTGGCCTCAGGGAGTCCTCCTGCCTCAGCCTCCCAAAATGCTAGGATTACAGGTATGAGCCATGGTGCCCAGCCCAGAAAGTGTTCTTGAAATTAAGTGTTCAAGAAATTAGTTCTGTTTTTGCTCCCTGACCATGACAAAGTGATAGTCCCAAATTCCTAAACACTCCACTAATTTCAAGAACACTTGTTTTTTTTAATTTTAATCTAAGACAGAGTCTGTCTCTGTTGCCTGGGCTAGAGTGCCCTGGTGTCATCATAGCTCACTGCAACCTCAAGCTCCTGGACTCAAGCGATCCTCCTGCCTCACCTCCCAAGGAGCTGGAACTACAGGCGCATACCACCATGCCCAGCTAGTTTTTCTAATTTTTTGTAGAGACAGGGGTCTTGCTCTTGCTCAGGCTGATTTTAAACTCTTGACCTCAAGAGATCCTCCGGCTTTGGCCTTCCCGAGAGCAAGGATTATAGGTGTCAGCCACCACACCTGGCCTGGAACTTATTTTTATTTAAAACATAGAATAGGCTGTGGGAACCAGTTAGAAAAAGATTTTTCTTCTCCAAAAACCAAGGCTGGGGGTGTGGAAGCAGATGCAAAGGTGGGAATTGAAGAACAACAAGTCAACATTGCCTGGATGGGGGAAAATAAGGAAGCTATTCAGAAGAGAAAAGAACACTTCTTTTTTTTGTTTGTTTGTTTTTTTGAGACGGAGTCTTACTCTGTTGACCAGGCTAGAGTGCCGTGGTGTCAGCCTAGCTCACAGCAACCTCAAACTCCTGGGCTCAAGCGATCCTCCTGCCTCAGCCTCCCGAGTCGCTGGGACTACAGGCATGTGCCACCATACCCGGCTAATTTTTTTTTCCTCTATATATTTTTAGTTGGCCAATTAATTTCTTTCTGTTTATAGTAGAGATGGGGTCTCTTGCCCAGGCTGGTTTCAAACTCCTGACCTTGAGCGATCCGCCCACCTCGGCCTCCCAGAATGCTAGGATTATAGGCTTGAGCCACCGCGCCTGGCCAGAAAAGAACACTTCTAAAAGGATGGAATCCCAGAGGTGGGAGTAGGGTGGAGAGAGAAAACCTTGCTTAGCAAGGAAGACCTTCTGTCTCTTGGCTGTGTAGGAGTACTCAGGTACCCTGTTAAAACTAGCATGCAGGAGGTGTGAATATTTTTTCAGTTAAGGACCTTGCGCAGGAACCGCTATTGGTCTTACAAAGAATGCTTAGATAATGTTCAGTTCCAAGAACACATCTTTAGTATAGGTAAGTCAAGTTTGTGTTAGTGGGTAGGTGGGGAAATGCCAGAAAAGACATTAGCAAGGGAGGAGAAATCCATGCCTACTTTCAGAACAGCTGAGGAGCTTTTGAATGGGTACCAGTTCAGAGTAATTCATGTAACTCCTGCTAAGTACAGGTGGAGTATTCCTTATCCAAAATGCTTAGGACCACAAGAGTTTCAGATTTTGGATTTTTTTTGGATTTTGGAATATTTGCATTAAACTTAGTTTGAGCATCCGTAACTCCAGAATTCAGAATGGTCCAATGAGCATTTTGTTTTAGTGTCATGTTGGTACTCAAAAAATTTTGGATTTTAGAGTGTTCTGTGTTTTGGACTTTCAAATTTGGGATGCTCAACCTGTAGCTGTTTGAGGAATGCAGCTCCCTCAGAGCACAAGGACTGTCGATTTGCCATATGGCTCCTCTTCTGGAAGAGTCTTTCATCTTTCAGCTGCATATATATTATTTTATCATTATTTAAACTCATAGATCTCTTATTTGAGGACTTCTTTAGGATAATCTATTAGAAAAATCTAAACTTCCTTAAAATCATCAACCATTTTCTTATGTTGACTCCCTTTTGCTTTTCCACCAGGTACCAGATCTCTTGTTATACTTACTGTATACTTACTGTTACCACAGTGTAACAAATTACTCCAAGATTTAGCAACTTAATAAATATTTTCTCTCAGTTTCTAAAGGTTGGGAGTCTGGTAGTGGCTTAGCTGAGTGGTTCTAGCTTAGGGTTTCTCATGAGGTTGCAGTTAAGCTATCAGCTAAGGTTGCAGTCATTTCAAAACTCAACTGGGGCTGGAGGATCTGCTTCCACACTCACATGGTTGTTAGCAGGGCTCACTTTCTTTTCTTTTTTGTAATTTAAATATGAAGAGGAGAGTTCACTTTCCTTTTTTTTTTTAATGAGACAGTCTCACTGTGTCACCCTGGGTAGAGTGCAGTGACATCAGCCTAGCTTACAGCAATCTCAGACTCCTGGGCTGAAGGGATCCTCGTGCCTCTGCCTCCCAGGTCCTGGGACTCTGTACTGTACCTGTGCCACAACGCCTGGCTAATTTTTCTATTTTTTGTAGAAACGAGGTCTCACTTTTGCCCAGGCTGGTCTCGAACTCCTGAGCTCAAGCAATTCTCCCACTTGGCCTCCCAGAGTGCTGAGATTACAGGTGTGAGCCACTGCTCCCGGCCAGGGCTCACTTTCTTACTGGCTGTTGGCTAGAGTGCCGTGGCATCAGCCTAGCTCACAGCAACCTCAAACTCCTGGGCTCAAGCAATCCTCCTGCCTCAGCCTCCTGAGTAGCTGGGACTACAGGCATGCGCCATCATGCCTTTCTAATTTTTTCTATATATATTTTTAGTTGGCCAATTAATTTCTTTCTATTTTTAGTAGAGATGGGGTCTCGCTCTGGAGCGATCCTCCCTCCTTGGCCTCGCAGAGTGCTAGGATTACACGTGTGAGCCACCACACCCGGCCTTTAATTTACATTTGTAAGTTTCTCATTTAGAGTCATAGAATCTGTTAATGGTCATCTTTAGGAAAATACCATGGGATGCCTAGGTTCAATGAGCCTTTTTTATGCATTTAAGCTTCGTAAAGTGTCACAATCATTTAAAAGTATATTAATTTTTTAAAAGAGTTTATCAAGTAAGTTATTTAAGTTGGAGCTTTGGAACATACAGTGTGGGGATTACTGAGAAGGTCCATGAGGTCAAAACTGTTTTCACAACAGTCCCAAAACATTTGACTTTTTCAGTACATTGACATTTTCATTGATGGTGCAAAGGCCATGATGGGTAAGATTGCTGATGCCTTAGCATGATCAAGACAGTGGTAAAGGCTGGGCGCGGTGGCTCACGCCTGTAATCCTAGCATTCTGGGAGGCCGAGGCGGGCGGATTGCTCAAGGTCAGGAGTTCGAGACCAGCCTGAGCAAGAGCGAGACCCTGTCTCTACTAATAATAGAAAGAAGTTAATTGGCAAACTAAATATATATAGAAAAAATTAGCCGGGCATGGTGGTGCATGCCTGTAGTCCCAGCTACTTGGGAGGCTGAGACAGAAGGATCGCTTGAGCC
>CAUYRT010084514.1:0-23979 GCA_963574885.1 Lepilemur ruficaudatus
TTATACGTTGTTGGATTTGATTTGCTAAAATTTTATAAGAATGTTTACATCTACGTTCATGACAGATATTGGTCTATAGTTTTCTTTTCTTTTTCTTTTTTTTTTTTGAGACAGAGTCTCACTCTGTTGCCCGGGCTAGAGTGCCGTGACATCAGCTAGGTCACAGCAACCTCAAACCCCTGGAATCAAGCAATCCTTCTGCTTCAGCCTCCTGAGTAGCTGGGACTACAGGCATATGCCACCATGCCCAGCTAATTTTTTCTATATTTTTAGTTGTCCAGCTAATTTCTTTCTAGTTTTTTAGTAGAGACGGGGTCTCACTCTTGCTAAGGCTGGTCTTGAACTCCTGACCTCAAAGTGATCCTCCCACCTCGGCCTCCCAGAGTGCTAGGATTACAGGCGTGAGCCACCACACCCAGCCTGAATGGTGGTAATTTTTTTCCTTCTACTTTTCTGTTTGTTCTTTTTTTGTAGCAGTGGATGTGTGAGATCATACTCCTTGTTCATGGCACATTATTATGATTAGTCTCTGAAAGATCTTTTCTTATCTTATATCTTTCCTTTATCTTGATTCCCTACTCTCCTCCCTCCCTTGCCCATAGTCAGCCTTCAATGGCATGATGTTTATGATCTTTTATGTGATTGTTTTCTTGTTAAATGTGAATTGTGTTTTGTGCGCATATATTTTTAATTTTGGTAAATGATAATGTGTGGTAGGTTTCTTTTGTTTCTTACTTTTAGAAACTTCAGCATTTTATTTTTAAGATCCATTCATGTTGCTGTGTTTACATCTTGTCCTCCATTTCTTACTTCAGCTTAGTGTTCCACCTAGAAATTATGGACTATTTTTATAATCAGAAAACATTAGTAAAAATACCTTTCTAAAATGCTAGACTGGCATTATGTAACCCTAAAATTAATTCTTGAGGGAAAGCTTTATATACAGTGGTTTCCAAGAGCTCTTTGACTAAGTATAATTTTTAGTCATTAGAAATTTAGACCTTTTGTTTCCTT
The DNA here is from genome assembly GCA_963574885.1 of Lepilemur ruficaudatus. Lineage (NCBI taxonomy): Eukaryota > Metazoa > Chordata > Mammalia > Primates > Lepilemuridae > Lepilemur > Lepilemur ruficaudatus. The sequence continues at coordinate 1,015 of CAUYRT010084514.1, forward strand.
TGATAAGTCAGGAGGCAGAATTCTGAGCTGTAGCTCTTGAGTATTTTATTTTATGGACTGAGTAAGCAAAGTTCATGTGAGCTGTACAAAAAAAGTTTAGCATGATCTAGAGTAGCAGCTCTCAAACATTTTAGTCTCAGGAACATTTTTTGCTATGTAAAAAATGATCAAAGAGCTCAAAGACCTTTTGTTCATGTACATTATGTCAACTGATATTTGCTATATCAGAAATTAAAACCAAGAACTTTTAAAAATATGAGAATACACAAGCACATCTATTAGCTAGATATTATCACATGTCATGTAGCCTCTGGAAAATTCCACAGTCTGCTTGTGACAGAGTAGGAATGAAAAGGGCAATCAATGTCTTAGTATTATTATGAAAATAATTTCATCCTGTGGACCCCCTAAAAAGGTCTTGGGGACTCCCAGGGTCCCTGGATCAGGTTTTGAGAACTGCAGGTCGAGAGTTTTCCATTCTCTTGCATCAACACAACTTTCATTAGTTCTCAGTCCGGAGCCCTGAAATAGCACATGCAACAACAGCCCCATCTCACTCGGCAGGTTTAGTCCCGGATTATAATATTGTCACCACCTTAACTACGTAATGTTAGCCATCACATTCCTTCTACCATTGCACTTACGTATTTTTTAAATTATTGGACAAAATAGAGTTTGATATAAAAGTGATGAATGTATTTTCTTATTCAAAAATCAGGAAGCTGGGTGTGACATAGGTTTTTTTTCTTTCTGTTTATTTGTTAGCTTAATGATATGAAATAGCTTATGAAGACATAAAACTGAAATCACTTTTTAAAATACTTTAACACGTTGTCCTTATTTAAAAAGAATAGCAGTATATGAAATTAAATTCCCAAGTTGTTGTAGCTCTGGAGGTTTCATAAGTCTTTCTAAATAGGCTAATCAGTGGCATCAGTTAGGTAAATTTAACAACACCCAGCATGACAAGACTCCAATACTGGGATGAGGAGTGCAGACTCTTGCTTGTATTGACATTGTGTGCTGGTCTGTCTATACGAAGAGACTGGGAGAAAACAAGGCTTCTCAGCTACTGATACCTGTTGAGCTGACAGGCATTACTGAGTGCCTACAGAATTCAGAGACCTATGCATTAAATCATTGATTGGGGAGAGAGGCCATAGAAAGAATAGAAAGACAAGTTTCTTCTGGAAGAGGCAGGCCATCTTGTGGAGTAGATGCTGGTAGGACAAAGATCAAAAACCCAAAAGACCTGAAAATGGAAGTTTCAGAGGGGCTTAACTGTGAATTGCTGAGAAGCCAAAGCAGTACAGGAACATCATAGCAGGACCACAGGTCACCACCGAACAAAGCTATCACACAAAATTTGTTTTGAAGTCCTCCACTACCCCTTTCTCTTCTTGCATTGCCCTATTCCTGTCACAAAACAAGAATCTCCTAAGAATCTTGCTCCATCGTTTGTAATGACTGCCACGATAGCTACCGTTTGTCGAGCCCTTGCTATGTTCCAGGTTCTGAGCCAGGTGTTTATGTGAATTATCTTACTTATGTGAATTCTCAGAATAACTATATGAGGTAGGTTCTACTGTGTCCTCCATTTCACACATGGAAAAATCGAAGCACAGATAGTTTGAGTAATTTACCCAAGATCACACAGCCAGAAAGTGGGATGCCACAAATTTAGTGTTATCCTAGCAGAACAGTTTGTGTTTTCAAAGAACACCAAGTACAGAAAGTAATATTTTGCCCAAAAGAATTACTCTCCAAATGTGAGGTTTTAGGTACTTTATCCTCCTGAGCTAGGACAAGGATGAATTTTTTCACAGTGAAGGAAAGTGGCTTCCTTCTGATCAATTCAAAAAGCCTTTAAAGACCTCCAGTTTGCACTTATTATCAGGAAATATCTCTATTATTCTGGGACACAGACGAAGGAGAATTTTCTAAATACGTTTTGTAAAATATGTTTTAAAACTAGAAATGCAAAAACCTTTGCAGCAGTGGGATTCAGAGAGTCCAGAACAATAAAGTCAAAGTGATAACTGTAATCTCTCAGGAAAGGTTATTGAATAGGTTTAAAATTTTATTTGCTAAGGATTGTCCTGATTCTATTGTACTTTTGCATGTAACGTGTATAGCTTGTGTAGCATCAAGCACTGCCTAAGAAAAAGATGGCCCTTTGAAGTGTGAACTCTTTATGGCAGAAAACAACACTATGACCACGGAATAAAGAGGATTAAATAGTAAAACGGCTTTGAGCTAACGCAGAACTCATGGCGTGCTTGCCCCACCTTGTGGAAGGATATATATTTGCACGTCTTTTGGAAGCTGAAGCAATTTTTCCACGTATTTAAGTTTTGTTTAAAATAATTACAGGATTAGCAATATAATTTTAAACTGGATGCCCATTATTCTCTTTCCGTAGTTATTGCATTATAATGAAGTCACTCTTATAGCGCCCAAAAGTAATATTATATGCCTGTATGTTTTATTCTGTTTTGGTGATTTAAATATTACCTGTTATTTTTTAAATAGTAATAATAAAGTAATCTTTTTCCTACTCACTTCCTAACTTACACCAGTGAAGGAGATATTAATTCAGGTATAATTTAAGACAATGCAAACAAAAATTATTTCATGCATAATATTTTATTTTATATTCAGTGAATAATGCATATCATGATCAGTATCCAGAGTTCCAGCTTTTTTTGTTTTAATATGCATTTTAAAAACTCATGAATGTATATTTAAGGGGGTATATACCACTCACAATAGAGACATGTAAAAAGAAAGCAAAGTGTCAACTGATTGATGGAACTTTCAAATTCAAAGACTGCCCAAGCCACAGTTTTCCATTAATTTTGATTCATTTTAGTCAGACCAAAAATTTATAGAGTTTAGGTAAAGAATTATATATCCAGGCAATTTCACTAAACTACCTGCTTCTGAATTTGGACTTTTTTCCAATTATTGTATATTAAAGGGATAAAATTGTGTCACCCTACATCCCTATTCAAACGAAGAAAGGAACTCTTTTCGCCTTTCTATCTTTAACCTATTATATATGTAACTCCTATAAACAATGAATACTTCTGAGACAGAGAGCTATTGTATTCTAATCAGATATCTTTTTATAGACACTTAGAGATAAAAATAAAGTGATCAAATATCATTTATTCATAATTAAACACCCCTATTTAAATAACAATAGAGAGTTTTTATTTAATTAGATCACGGTAGAAAGTTCTTTAATAAGATGGTGCTATCTGATGTGATTTGGTTAATAAATAAATCACAGTCAGCACTGGATTGTTTTTATGAAGAATTATCATGGCCTATCTTTAATCTTAGGCTAGATTTATCCTTAGGCATCCTCTCACTCTACCTTGTCTAAGCAGTCTCACTTCAGGAAAACCGAAAGCTAGTATAGCCTACATAAAAATAAAGGTACTATAAAAATAATAATAATGCATTTGAAGTTGAAAATAGCAGGAATATGGGGACTATTTGGTGTGTTAAATTTTGAATAATTCAAACCATCAGAAGTAGAATGATATTTTTAAAAAAGCAGTCTGGGAAGGAGCAGGCCTGGTTTGAATCCTAACTCCAACATTTACCAGCTCAGTTTTGCAAAATATTCAAACTCTTAGAGTCTTGGTTTTTCTCTTAAGTTAGAGCAATACAGACCAGAATTGCTGAGAAGAGTGAATGAAATAGCACCAGTAAAACAAAGATGCATATAAAGGGAAGGAGAAGAGAAAGCAAGCAGCATATATTGAGCATTTAATCTTTCCCTCAAATAGAATAAAACACATTGACAGACTAGAATGCATTGGCTACAAGCTTCAACTCAATGAAATCTTTGTATTAAAATGGAACTGCAAGTTAACTTGTACTATTTATCCCATTTATGTCCCTTTCATTTTATAATACAGTCATAGAATTTATTCTTCTTGGAAGCCCTAGATATCTTTCTGTACTCCAATGCTTAACCTAGAAACCCAGGAGTCTACCTCAATTTCACACTCTTCTTCATGGCCCAACAAAAAGCAAATGTAGTCAAGTATATCTCCAAAACATTTCTAAAATTCTTCTAGTTTTCTCTTTTCCTTTTGTGTGCCCTTGTCCAGGTCACCGTCATCTTTAGCCTGGAATATTTAATCAGCCTCCTAACTGGCCCTCTGTCCTTTTATTCTTGCCACCCTCAATCTGTTCTCATGGAACAGCCAGGGTTTCTGTACTTGCTCTCCTGCCTCCCCTGACTTAAAATTCTCCTCTGGCTTCTCTTTGCCATGTACAAAGAAGTCCTTATTCCTGATCCTCACCTACAAAGCAATACATGATCTGTCCCTTGTTTACTTCTAGGACCCTTTCACAAGCCCCCATCCCCTGTCCCTTTATGCCTTTTCACATCAGCTTTCTTCCAGGCCCTTGCTCTGTTCATCTCTTCCTGCCTCCAGGCCTTTTCCTTGCACACACTTCTTCCTTTTGCAGGGCTGGCTCTTTTTCATGCTTTGTATTACTTAGAGGCCTCTGATCCTCCCCCTACACTAAATCTAAAAGTCTCTCCTTCTTTATTCCCTTTTTATCTGTCATGGAAAGAGCATCACCTATGTACCAGGAACTATTCTAGACTGAAGATAAATTAATATCTCTAAACTCATGTAGCTTTAGTCCTAGTACAGAGAATAAAATAAATAATTAAACTATAGAGTATGATAGAAGGTGGCAAGTGTTTTGGAGAAAAATAAAGCAGGGAAGGGAGCCGAGAAGGTTTAGGGTGAAAATTCCAATTTTAAGTAGTATGGTAAGCAAAGTCCTCCCCGAGATGGTGACAATTGTATAGAGACTTAGGGAAGCAAGGGATGGGTCCTGCAGGTTACAGGGGAAGATCATTCCAGACAGAGGGGAGCAGCCAATACAAAGGCCCTGAGGGGGAACACACCTGGCATGTTTGAGGAGCAGCGAGGGGCCGGCAGGTTTGGAGTGGGTTCAGCTTTTGTCACAACAGTAATCACAATATGAAAATTAATTAATCCTTTTGTTTCTCCTGTCTCTCTTTTTGATTGATCTCTATGAGGGGAGTGATTTCTGTTTTATTCTCTGATGTATCCAATATGCAAAGCACTCGGCACAATGCCTAACACACAGTAGTGAATAAAATTGATGAATGAATGTTTTTTAGGTTAGTGATGTTGACAGAAAATGATATGAGTTGTATATTGTGGATGCTCTTGGATTTGTGTTTTCCTATGGAAATATGTTAATGTTAGAGAAGGAGATGCTGGCTGATTGTGTAGTAGCTCCCAACATGTGGGCAGGTCCTTCCAGAAACAATTATTGGAAAAGAGCTTGGCTGTAAGCCATCAAATAATAAGAAAGGAAATTGCATGATCTCAAGAGATATTTTTCCAAGTAATTGCTGATATAGTGATGAATTACTCCTCCCCACCTCAAAGCTACTGCTGTCTGTAGGAGAAGCACGGACAGTTAGAGTCAGTGCACTTTGCCACCGGCTTGGACTAAAGATTATCTGGCGTTTCCTTGTCCTTGGGCCCTCCCTTTGCTAGATCCCACGCTCTGAACACATCTCTGTAACGTTAAGCTAAAACATGATGGGGGAGGCAACGTGTTTCTTTGCCTTAGTTATATTCTTGTTTCTGTGGACACATGCTGATCATCATGATCTAATTTGCCAAGTGGCCACTCTTTTTACTGTATTGTTTTCTACCTTTTCATGAAAATCTCAGAACCAATGCCTTATGGGAGGCAATATTTTCTGGCCTTTTAAAAATGGGTTTTTTATTAATATGAGGCCAGCAAACTTATCCTGTGGGGGAAAAATATCTAACAACTTATCTGAGAATGCTCCTAAGGATGACCCAGTGCTTATTTGGTGAGTTTTCTAATACAAGAAGTGGATTAATCCCAACTTTTGGTGATGAGTTGTCATGATTGGAATAACAGCTACAGGAAGTCATCTTTCTTCTGCCATGTTGGATTTGAGTAGATGTGAAGATTCCTTCCTAATTTTTCATTCAGGATTAGAAACCCAAATAACACTCTTCTTCTCAAACTTGTTATCGCTCACTAATTCTGAGTGTTCTTATGCAATCTGCCTTTGTTCCTCTTCCTTTTCTCAGTTTTCCCGACTACAACCCTGACGTTCTTCTCCCCTTCACTGAAGATTTAACTGGTTTGAGCTTATTCATTCTCATAGTTTTAGCTATCATCTGTACCTCAAGGTCTCCTAAAATCTGTATCCACCAGCCCTCTTTTCTTCCTGCATCTGCAGGCCTCTATTTCCAGTTAGCTACATATTGCACATTTTCACCAATTTCTTACCGTCGGGTACTTTAATCCTAACCTGTTACACCAAATTTATCTTCTCCCTTGTCTTCTTTTTCTTGTAATTCTTGTCTTCATTTAAAGATATCATTATGAAACCTATAAAATAAAAAAAAAATCATAGGGGTATTCTCTTTCCCTCTACACATTCAACATTCATTTATTCAACAAATATCAAACAAACACTCACTGTGTGTCAGTGACGCGGGTAGCCTCTGGGGATAAATTTGTGAGCAAAACCACCTGTTTCATGAGGTTTATCTTCTATTCTATCACTAAGCTCTTTTTATTCTCTGTAAAGATATTCATGCACCCCCTTGTCTCCATCTTCATGGTCATTTGCTGTGGTTTAGGTCTCAGCACTTCCTGCTTTGATAGTGAATGACCACCACGTTGATTTCAGTGCCTCCGCTGTTTTCCCTTCCAATCAATCTGCACTGCCAACAGAGTCCTCTCTTTTAGACAAAAGTGACTTCACAATACTATGTGATCTTCACTTATGCACCTTTGTTGGATCTCCCAGGTTGACACGATAAGGTGTGTACTTCTAGTAAGACACGTTTGCCCTGACTTACCTTTCCATTTGCATCTCTTTCCTCTCTCCTTCTCTGTGCCTGCCTCATGTTCCAGGCATACAGAGCTTTGTGCCACATCCTGATCATGTTGCTTTCGTGCTACTTCTGTCTGGAAAACCATCTGTTCTTTTCAGGTTTGGTGAACTTATAAACAGTCGGTAACCAACGCAAGTATCACCCTTTCTTCCCTGATCTCCTCTGCTTCCTGGTGCTACATATGATGGTTTATTGGACTTATGACATTACTTTCTTGTATTACCTCCACCCACAATACATTGTTTATGATCTCCAGTTTTAGTTTCTTTCAAATGAAGCAAGAGGTAAGAGCACATTTGAAATATTTCAGTTGTAGAATCCTCATAGATTTTTGTTTTCTCCAAGTCTTTTTTTCTCTGTATTTCTGTCTTCTAAGAGGATATCTTTATTGACTCTTTCCAAAACAATTAATCTAATTGTTTTTCCCTAAGTACAGTTTTTAGTATATTAACAGAGTTGTACAACCATCACCAAAATAAACCTTAGAACATGTTCATTACTCCAGAAAGAATCCCCATATTCAGTACCAGTCACTCCCCATTGGTCCCTAAACCCCAGCACGAGGCAACCACCAATCTGTCAGTCTGCTTTCTCTCTGTATGGATTTCTCTATTCTGAACATTTCCTATAAATGGAATTATAAATTATATGGCATTTTGTATCTGCATATTTCACTTAGTATAATGTCTTCAAGGTTCACCCATACTGTAACATGTATCTGTACTGTATTTATTTTTATGGCTGAATAGTATTCTATTGTATGGATATATCATATTTTGTTTATTCATTTATTGGTTGATGGATATTTGGGTTGTGTCTACTTTGGCCAATTCTGAATAATGCTGCTATGAATGTTCATACATAAATTATTATGATTAATTTAGTTTTAATAGAAATAACTCTTTTTAACTCTTATTTGTGCAGTGGTTAAGAGTATAGATTCTGGCTGGGCTCGGTGGCTCATGCCTCTAATCCTAGCACTCTGGGAGGCCGAGGCGGGCGGATTGTTCAAGGTCAGGAGTTCGAAACCAGCCTGAGCAAGAGCAAGACCCCGTCTCTACTAAAAATAGAAACAAATTAATTGGCCAACTAAAAATATATAGAAAATATTAGCTGGGCCTGGTGGTGCATGCCTGTAGTCCCAGCTACTCAGGAGGCTGAGGCAGAAGGATTGCTTGAGCCCAGGAGTTTTAGGTTGCTGTGAGGTAGGCTGACACCACAGCACTCACTCTAGCCCGGGCAAGAGAGTGAGACTCTGTCTCAAAAAAAAAAAAAGAGTACAGATTCTGGAGCTTGTATTAAAATTCTGCAACTTACAATCTGTATGACTTTGGACAAATTTCCTACTTTCTTTTGGCCTCAGTTTTCTCACCTCTAAAAGGGGGATAATGATAGTATTATCTTCCTCATAGGATTGTTATTAAATGGATTACTTTATCTAAAGTATATAGAACAGTGCCAGAAGCATAATAACTGCTCTATAAATATTTGCTATTAATATAATTATTTTAATAATATATATAAATTATATAATTCTAGTAACAGCAGCAGTTGTTACAGCAGGATTAGTAACAAACATAACTGATTCCTGATAAACTTAACTTGTGGGATCCCTTCTTGCTGGGATCATTCAATGTACAGTGCATATTAGTAATTATTTTACAGAATAATTAAAGTTGTTAAAGTTAACCCATTTGGTCACTTAAAGGTTAGTTAGAAGGGCTTTTACCATATTGTGATTGCTCACAAAGACAAGATTAAAAATTATACTTTAGATAAAATTGCAGGTGGTTTTTTTGTATTGCATCTTTATATACTATATTCTATTATTGAATTTGGGCCTGCATTAGAAAAATAAATAATATGCATTCAAGGGGGAGTTCTGTCTATAAGTTTCTACATGTTAAATGTGAACACTAATACCAACTACATCTATTTCAAAGTTTGTTGTGAGGTTCCAAGAAGATGTGTTGTAAAATCTGTGACCTGAAAATTATTATTTGGATAGTCTGAAGGTTTGGGTATTTGTTTTCACATATAAGTTAGATTTGGGTCAGGAAAGTGGAAGCCACCCTAGTAATTTATATTAAAAAAGAGATTTAGTGTAGGTGATCTGGAAGGGTGGAACTTCAGAGGAGTTGGGCCAATAGTTTCAGCTGCCTCCAGGGACCAAAATGGTTACTTCACGGGAAACCCCGTATGAACTCTTTTCCCAGCCCACCAAACACATGCTGCAGCTGCCTCCTGAGAATAATGGCTTCTCTTTCTCCTCTGCCTTCTCAAACAAGCTTCTCTCACTGAAGGACTATAGCTGGGTCCTTACTGGCAAAAGAATCTGGAAACGCAGTTTGCAGGCTTTATAACCCTGCAAGCTCAGGTGAAATCAGAAGACAGGAATGATACTGAGGCTCAAGTGATCACCAACAGTGATTGGTAGTTTGTATTTTAAGATATTTCCACTGACACTTAGCACTTGGTTGAGTATTGTACAGACTTTTCTGTTTTCCTCAAAATACATGGCTCGTTCAGTGTGCTAAGATGATGAGTGGGAAGCCAAGGGATGACTTTTAAGAACTGCATGCACTTTGAAAATTCCATTTGAGTGGCTTCCCTCCAAGATAATGGCTGAAGAGGTCAGTATCTTGGGCTTTAGTAAAGTGGAACCTTGCTCAACTTAGCTGGCCACACAAAACTGAAAAAGATATCAAATATTTTTGAAGCATCTTAACATAAAACATTTTGAATGAGACAAGAGAAAAATGGAAGGCTCATTTACCAAAGCAGAAAATAATTTTATATGTATTTAAAAATGTGTTTAAACATAATCTTTTATAAGAAGCTTTGAAGTAAAGCTGGATAATATAGAAAATACGATGTATAAAAAGCTGTATCTATTCTTTTTTCTATACATGTTGGACAAACTTTTTTTCTCCTCCTTCTATGCGACATCCTGGGACTAGGACAAAGCCCAAAGGACCATTTGATACTGCTCATTAAGGCTGAAGAAGAGATACCAACCTTTTAAATAGAAGTCTATCTCAGACTAATACTTATCTTGGCAATGTCAAGAGTCTGAATACATTTTGATCTTAAAGAAACCCAAGTTCATTTCAAGTAGAACTAGAAGGAGCTGAGTGACTAACTAAAGGTGAGGCTCAGTGAAAGATCAGTAGGCCTGGGGTGGGGTGATCAAGCAGAATAGAATTGCAGGTAGGAAACCACACAATGCATTGTCTAAAAAAGTACACTGTTAAGAGCAAAATAATTCATTAAACATAAATAACATTTTATCATGTCTTGAAATATTAACTTATTTTTTGACAAATCTTTAAAATATGATATCTAACATAATTATATTAAAAACTATTTTCATAACGCTTCATAATGTTTCATAATGAGATATCCAAAAGGAGATCAAGAAAATAATTCCATTTACAATAGCAACAAAAAACATAAAATATTTAGGTATAAATTTAATTAAGGAGGTAAAGACTTTTACACTAAAAATTATAAAATACTGATGAAAGACATTGAAGAAAACACAAATAAATGGGAAGATAGCCATGTTCATGGACTAGAAGGATTAATATTCTTAAAATTTCCATGCTACCCAAAGTGATCTATAGATTCAATGTAATTTCTGTCAAAATTCCAAGGTAATTTTTCAGAGAAATAGAAAAAAACAATTGTTAATGTGTATGGAACCACAAAAGATCCCGAAAGTCAAAACTATCTTGAGAAAAATGAACAAAGCTAGAGGCATCACACTACCTGACTTCAAAATATATTATAAAGCAATTGTAATTAAAACAGCATGACTCTGGCATAAAACCAAAATCTTTGACCAATGAAACAGGATGGAAAGCCCAGAAATAAATCCAGACATTTATGGTCAATTAATTGTATTTATTTATCTATTTACTTTCTTTTTTTTTTAATTTCAAAATATTTAGGAGGTACAAATGTTTTTGTTACATGCATACACTGTATAATGCTGAAGTCAAGGTTTTCAGTGTGCCTGACACCAGGACAGTGTTCATTGTACCAAATGGGTAAGTTTGTTATCCCACATTCCCTTCCCAACCTTCCCTTTTCTTAGTTTCCAATGTCCTTTATGTCTCTTTGTGCCCATGTATACCCATCATTCAGCTTCCACTTATTATTATGATTATTATTAGTGAGAATACGTGCTGTTTGTTTTTCTATTCCTGAGATAGTTCCCAAATGACTTATTAATCATTTAACCATTTACATTTTCATTTCATTTATTTTATAAAAATCACATATATTGTTGCATCATTTTAATTTTTTCTTCATGCCTTAATTTCACTATTATAGATAAACTTCATCTCCTAGTTGTAGCAGAAACTTCTTATCCCTTCTATACACTGGTTATTGTGCCACCCTATTTATTCAAAAAGAAAAAAATGATAGAAAATGTAGATATATGAGGTAGAATAACAACAAAGTTAAAACCATGGACTTTGGAGTCTTAAAATATGGGCTGAATTTTAGCTTTCTTCTTTACTAACTAAATAATCTCAGGCAAAATTTATGAGTGATATAAGCTCTCTGAGACTGTCTTCTCACCAATAAAATGGAAATCATATTTTTTTCTCAGGGTTCTTGTAAGGCTTAAGTAAGCCTAAAACAATGAGTACAGTGTCCATCATGTAATAAGTGTCATAATATGTTCCAGGAACCATTCTTAGAGCTTTACATTCATGGTTTAATCCCCCCAACAACCTTATCCATAAAATATATGCTTCACCACTGTTAGTAGAGCTACTTATTTGATGCTTCAGCCATGACTTTAAATGCAGATATGTTTAACTCCAGTGGTAAAATTCTTCTTTTTTTAAGCTTAAGTATAGCTTGCATAGTAAAATGTCCAAATCTTATGAATTTAACTTGAATAATTTTTGCATCCATATAGACTCTTATAACTACCATCATAGATCAAGATATGAATTATTTCCATCACATTTCAGAAGACTCCCTCATGGCCCATCTAACCAGTGCCCTCCCGCCTCCTTCCAATGTAACCACTAGTCTGACTTCGAACACTAGAGATTAGATTTGCTATTTTTTGAACCTCATACAAATTCAGTCCAAAAATATGCAATCTTTTGTGTCTGGCTTCTTTCACTCATACTTTTTGCTGTGAAATTAATCTCATGCTGTAGTAAACTATCAATAGATTATTTTTCTCAATTACTGTGTCCTGTTCCATAGTATGATTATATTGCAATTTACCAATTTTATTGTTGAATGACATTTGGGCTGTTTCCAGGTTTGGTCTTTTATAAGTATAGCTGCTATAAACATTCTTGTTTTATGTCTTTTGGTAGACATTTGTATATTGGTTTTAGATAAAAACTTAGGAGTTAAATTGCAGGGTTATGGGGTATAGATTTGGGAAATTCTCAAACAGTGCTTGAATTGTTAAACATCATGTCCATCATTGTTGGCAATTTTAGCAAGTCTGTCATGCCAATCAGTTATTTACTCTCTCTGAGCTATTTTTCTGAACCAGAGGGATACCATGTGTGTGTGTGTGAATTCAACATTTCTTCTTAGTCCATAGCCTATTGACATAGATGAATACATCACACACAAGCTGGGATAACCACATTCTCTCTCAGGAATCTGTTTGGGACTAAGAGCCATTCACTTTCTGTGGGTCTGGAACATGAAAACTTGGAAACGTAGTACCGACATTATGCCAACTAATTAGAGAGGCAAGGACAGCCAAGGTGTAGAGAGAGAAGAATGAACCAGTTACACAGAAACAAGAAGAGAAATATTTTCTGGATTCCTGAAAGTTTTCCAGTTTCTCATCCCAGTCTATAATTAAAGCTTGGTCCTTTATCCTATTTGTAGATTGTCTGAAACACTCCTGTGTTCACTGAATAAATCCTTCCCCTTTCTATAAGCTTGCTAGAGTGAGTGTTCGATACCAGTAATCAAAAGTGTCTTCCTAAAAGAATTTTGTACTGTATCATTCCTGGGGTTAATTGTACCAATAATTTGGAAAATTATTTCTCTTGTGTCAATCCACATTCCTCTAATTATAAGCCTATATAGCAAGTGGGTCAGCCAATATATAATAGGAAGGTAATAAATGTTCTGATTTCTGCAGCACTGAAAGTAAAATGGTCTACTTACAATGCCACTGGCAACATGGTTTTACAGATAGCAGAGGAAAGCTTCATTTCTTCAAAAGTCATCTTGCTCTGTCTGCTCTGTGGCTCAAAAGGCAACTCTTATGAGCTCTAAAGGTCTCTTAATTTTCTCAGTGGCTTTTAGCACCCTAACTCCATGCACCGGTACCCCCACATCCCCTCACATAGTTCCAATTCTGTAGTAGGAAAATTATGTGTGCTTTACTTACACATTCCCAGAATTAAAGTGTTTCCTCCCAAGACACACAGATGTTCACACATCTTTCAACACATATGCAAACAAGAGGGACCCCTTGATTCATCACTTCTGTGAGTTAGAGCTCTTGGGAGCAAGAGGCACTTGGTGTGTGTACATTGAGGAGTACTTCGGAAGGATACTGTTGGAGGTCAGAATGCCTTAATCTGGGGGAGCTGGTAGAGAAGCTATGTAATTTAATTGCTCATCCACCTTCCACCCTCACTGGTCCATTGACTTGACTTGAAAAATAAACGTGAATGCCTAAGATCATCTGTTAACTTAACCTTGGAGAAGCTAAAGAAGCCTCTTACTCGTTCCCTTCTTCTCTCCCATTCTAGTCTACATCTGATTTGTATCCAAATGCAGGGGGTGGTGGTGAGAGATTCACAATTCTGCCAGAGAGATCAAACAGACAAACTGAAAAAGTTTGCATCTTTCTCTCTAATCTTGTTTATTTTAACCTTTTCTCTCACCACCAATGAAATTTTATATTTTTATGAGAATTTGTTCCACAGCTTGAGTGACTAGAATCCTATCGAGGGTTTGGTATCAGAGGAACTAAGTTTTAGGATGAGCTTGAAAAGTCCCATGGGACTCTCAATTCCAATTCAAGGACAAGTCTTGAAAGTCTTTCTCTGTTGTGTTCTCACCTGTTGCTTCTTTCCATCCCGATAAAGTGTCGACCTCAACCCAACCACCATCTTTCACTTCCTCCTCTCTCCGTTAGAAGTGCTCTGAAATATGATGATGGTGATGATGATGATGATGATGATTCCTCCACAGGCCACGAGTTTCTATGTCTCAGAATCTTCAGCTACTAGGTCATCAGTTAAGGCTAGATGGCTAGATGTGGGAGTGGCACTCCAGGTGAATTATAACCAGACAAACCAAGCACCTCGTTAGGGACATGGGAAAAGCAGGGTCCCCCAAACCTAAGACAAAATTGAAATATTCACAGTGATAACTAATGCTTATTCAAGGCTTAGTATGTGCCTTGTACTGCTCTAAGCACTTGACGTATAGATCGACTCTTTTAACCTTCACAGCAGTCCTATGAGGGATCTACTACTATTATCCTCAGGAAACAAAGACACAAAGAGGTAAATTATTGTTCAAGTCACAGAGCGAGGAAGTGGCAGAGCAGGAGTTTGGACTCAGAACATCAAGCCAGAGTCCATACTCTTAATTTCACCTCCCAAATAAAATAATTGATATTTCAGGAAAAAAATCTTGAAAGAAGTAAGATCTTGGTTGGACTAACAATTATTTTATAGTCCAACCTAAAATTATTTTAATTTCAGTTGATCATGGATATGTTTAGGGAATGTACTAAAATTTCTTCTGTGTTAGGGCTCTAGAGTTTTTAAACTGACCTTGGACGATATTTATCCTGTGAGGAACTGGACAGTTTCTCTGAACCTCAGTTCGTTGTCTTGTATAAAAGGGCATTAAAATATTCATTCTACAGGGGTGGTTGGAAGTACAAAGGTAAAATATTTGCAGGCTACTGTTGTATGGTAGCACATTATAAGTATTTAATAAATGATAAAGATAATAAATGATAGCTGTCACTTAATAAGTGATTATTAGGTGGCAGGCAATGCGTATATATTACTTCAGATAATCATATGGAGGAACACTTATAGAAAAACACAATCAAGTTAATAAATATAGTAGGACTTGTGTTCCTTAATGTTTTCTGGTTTTTCATTGGCAAAGCTTATTTCAGGAGTACTGAGTATCACAAGAATATTTAACTTTTAGTATACTTCTTAAGAAGAATTATTCCTAGATCACTGACCCTTAAGAAAACAGAAGAGAATTCCTTCTGCATGTCAGCATTAAAGAACAGAAACTTTGTACCAGAAAGTGTAATTGGGGAATTTAATTCTCTCAGAATGTTTATGTCAGATTTTGTTATAGCTCAGTTTCAAAAGTATTCTGTGGTTCAAGAGTGAATCTGTAGACGGTTTTTGGTTTGGTTTTTAAGAGATTTCATTTTATAATAAGATGAACATTTAATGAAAACAAATGTGATTTTTCTGAAGCACAACTGATATGCTTTAACTCTAACTGGTAGGTATAAATTAATGTGATAAGGGGCACAAATTTTTGTCTTACATAAAATTGAGGCATCTAAAACTTATTTCTTCTTAGAGTGTCAGAAATGAAAATAGTGTTATTGTCTCCTCTCCCAGCATCATTCTTGAATCTTTGACATTTGAATTCACCTTAGCTTTTGTTCTTAACAGTTGTTGAAAATATGTATTTTGAAACTCAGAAGTAATTCCCCTTTTCCTATCAGTTTACTTCAGTCACATGGTTTTGGCTTCCCAGAATTTGGCCCGGAATGATTTGAAATGTTGAATATTGGAAAAAATAATTCTGTAATTTCTGATGGGTTATGCCACTAAATGATCCACCTATAATATGTGTGTGTATTTGTATGTGTGTATTGACATAGACATTTTAATTGATGAAGCTAATTTGTTGTTCAGTATCTAAAGAAAAAAGGTATAAAAGCAGAAAATGTTCACTGTGAGCTTGCTGAGAATTCAGATGTAAATTATTTTATATAGCAGAAGTTCATAAAAATATAGATAGTGTAGAACAAAAATCAGTCAAGAAAAAAATTGAATTAAATTAAGCACCAGCAGCAGCACATTAAATTACATTAGGATTGACAAGAGGGTTTTCATGTGGTGTAATAAAGTGCTTTCCAGGGTTCTGTGACCTCCTGGATGTACTTGTACAATGACTGCAGAGCAAGCATGGGAGTGTGACAGTCCTTCATATTTGCATTAATGCCAAAGAACATTGTAGAAGTTAATGAAAAGGAAATGTTAGAAAAGATTTCAAGGTTATTCTCACATATTTATGTGAATATTTATGCACAAGGTTATTTATTTAGCATGGGATTGTATCTTAACAACCACGAGAGTACATATGACCCTGATTGATTTTTTCACACTTCTCAGGCTTCCATTAATCTTTCTTTCTGTGTGTAGCACTTCAGAATCTCCATGAATACAGCATCTTATTTCCCCCATAGTTTTATTTTCTGTTAAATTGGAAGTAAATGGAAATACAAATTGTTTTTCCTCTCTGAGTCTCCACTAGGTGATGAGACCTTGGCTAATGAGGATAAAAATGATCAAATATTTCAATTGTCCTTGAGGAATATCCCAACACATATGTGTGAGTGTATCTTATGTTTTGGCAGTTGCATTCTATTTCTATTTATCAAATTTTCAGCATCTATTGATATATTCATTTGGTTTTTCTTTCTAATCAGCTGATGTAACAAACTACCTTAGTAGATTTCCTAATAGTAAAATATGCTTACATTCCCAGGAAAACCTCACTTAGTCATGGAACCTGATTTATTAATACACCACTGGATTCAATGTACTGCTGGAGTAGCTATTCAGAATTTTTCATTAGTGATCATAAGTGAAATCAATCTACAGCTTCCCTTTTTGTCATATTTTAAAATTAAATTTAAGTTCTAAGCTTTGTAAACTTGAGTGTGGAAAGGCTTTCAAAGTTTTTCTGTATTATAGAATACTATAATAATCTGTTTTCAGAAAGATAGGCAGAATTATGTGGATTTGACCTAGACGCAGCATCTTTTTTAATGCTAAATAATAAAGGGTTTTTTTCTATTTCTTCTCTACAGTTAATTTATGTTCAGTTTTCTGTTTCTCTTGGTATAATTGTAGCAACCTATATTTTTCTATAATGTCTTCTGTTTTCTCTACATATTAATATTTCTTCCATATAGCTTTATAACCTTTAATTTCTTCCTCATTTATGGTTTTATCTATTTTTAAATTTCTAAATGTATGCTTTGTTTTTCTCTCTTCTTTATTGTCAAGCCTATGTCTTCTTTTATTTGTCTTTTCAATGAACCAGCTCTTAATTATTATTTTTATTGGTTTTTACTTTTCTATTTGATATATATTTCCCTTTTTCTTAATAAAATTCCTATTTTTAAATTTATTTTTTTCTTTTTCTTGTTTTCTGAATTAAAAAAACTGGTTTATTTGTAATTTTTTATTAATTAAAATTATTTAAAACTATACTTTTTTCTCTGAACACAGCATTCATGAATCTTAAGAGTTTTATGCTAATGTACTCTTATTTATACTAATTTCTAGACAAGTTGCCATTTTTATTTTTATTTCCTTTTAAGGGTGATTTAAAACAGTATTTCTTAATTTTAAAGTATTGCTTGAGAGATCTTATATATTTGTTGTTGTTTTCCAAAATTTTAAGCTATCATAGAATATGGAACATAAAAACTGACTCTGGATTTAATTTGTGACCAATACTGATTGATATTTATTACATGCTTTATGGATTAAAAGAGAAAATTAATATTCTGTTTATAAAATCAAAGTTTTAGACATATCTATTAAACTGAAATTACTGATTAAATGATTTTAATATTTTGTCTCCTATTTTATTTTTAATTATTTGTCAAATTCTGGGAAACAACGTATTAAAATACCTCGCTGTGAAGTTTTATGAAGTTTGGATTGAATTGTTAGCATTTTGTCTTATCTGAAGCAAGATTTTTATGACTGTTGAGGATTCTCCATGGATTATATTCATTTTGTCATCGCAAATTTATGTTTTTTGTTCCATTAATTTCTTGCTGTTATTTACTATCAATATCCTAGTGTTTTTTCTGGTTTTTCTATATTTGCTTTATATATTTTTCCTATTTATTTTTAATATGTTTTATTTCTTTTTAAAGGTTTATTCTTACAAGTAGTATGTATCTGGGATCTCTTTCTTGATGTAATCTTGAAATCTTTGTCAGTAGTACGAGGATCCTCAAGGACAGTGATGGTATTTAATTATTTTTATCCTCATTAGGCAAGGTCTTATCACCTGTAGATATTTAGAAAGGGAAAAGTGTAATCATATTGATGTCTGATTTCTGCATATGAATTATTTCTCCATCTCAATCTGTTCCCTTCTCCTCCTCCTTATTCTTATTGTTCACATGCTATACTTCCCAACTCTAATTTTCTCATGTCTCTTTATTTTTCCTCATATTAATATTTCTTTATATATTTTCTGTTTTGTGGTCATTCTTCCGTTTCTTCTTCCAGTGTTATAATTTAGTGATGACCATTTCTTTTTTCAACTCCCCTATTAAATTTTGAACTCAGAAATCATATTCTTTGATCAATTTCAGAAACTTTTTAGACTCTAGTCATATCTTTTTAAGAACCCCAGGATCTCACTGAGATACTGTTTTATGCATTTTTGATTGGTAAAAATTAAGAAGTTTGATGACCCCAAAATTGAGATCATTGACATCTCTTATTCATTGCTTGTAGGAAGGTAAGGCTGTAACTATTAATAGTTTGGAGAACAATTTAAAATTATTTTCCAAGTTGAATATTTCCGTGAATTGGACTCATCATTCCCAAGAGGATCTATACATACATGTACTAGGAGACATGGGAAGGAATGTTCATAGCAGCACTGTTGGTAACAGCAAAAACTGAAAAAAACCCAAATACACAATAATTGGTGAATGAATATATAAATTATGGTACATACAGTTTTATTACATAAAGGTTAAAATGAATTAATATATATCAACTTTGTGTACCTCAATCTTATAAACACCAGGTTGAGTCATAAAGCAAGTAACAGATTCTCTATTTTAAAAGTTCACAAGACAAGTAAAACTATACAATATTTAGGTGTATCTATTTAAGTAATAAATCTATAAGTAAAATAGAAGCCCCAAATTTAGAATGGTTGTTATCTCTGTGCAAGAGGAGTGACCAAAGGAGGAGTAACACACAAATAAATGTAAGTAATAGGTAATATTCTAGATCTTGAGTTAGGTAGCAAACTCATAAGTATTCGTTTTATTTATGAAAACAAATAGGGCCAGGCGCAGTGGCTCATGTCTGTAATCCTAGCATTCTGGGAGGCCGAGGCAGGAAGATTGCTTGAGCTCAGGAGCTGGAGACCAGCGTAAGAGCAGCAAGAGCGAGACTCTGTCTCTACTAAAAATAGAAAAATTAGCCAGGTGTCATGGTGCACACCTGTAGTCCCAGCTACTGAGGAGGCTGAGGCAAGAGGATCACTTGAGCCCAGGAGTTTGAGGTTGCAGTGAGCTATGATGACGCGACTGTACTTTACCCTGGGTGACAGAGCAAGACTCTGCTTCAAAAAAAAAAAAAAAAAAGTAACATATATCAATTTTTTAAATTAAATTAAAAAGTGAAGCTATATTGCTAAGCTTAACTGTAAATCATGGGTTTTCTGCATTGAAACGCATCATAGAAATTTTCTGGTGAAAAATAAAACATTAAAGATTTCACCTTATTTATTTTGCTTTCAGAATTCCAGTGTTATAGTGACCATCCAGCCACCATCCCACCCCCAAGTAAATTTTATCTCAGAAAAAAATTAAATGAAAATGCCATATCTGACCAATAATGATGTTTTTGTGAACAAAGGATAATGATTAATCCAGTGCTGTGCACTCAAGATTTAACATACACGTGCTTGTAACATGTGTGTTTCTTCTCTTGATCTTAGCCGAAAGGCTGAGACTGTGTGTGTTTATTGCTACTTAGAATAGTTCTGCCTCCATATAAGTTCCTTAGTTCTGGTCTTCCTGTTTACAGTAATGGTGTCTCTTTAAATGTCTTCGATTTATCTTTGCCTGCTTCTATTAGAATATGTGGGGAAACCCCGGCACCTGTATAGATCAGCTGTTGAGGTCTCTTGGATAGAGAGAGACAGTGGGGAGATTTTTTCCTGGTGGCAAGTATAGCCATGCACACAGTTGAAGAATACTGGGATACCCTTCTTATCCTTAGAGGCAAGCAGGGCCCAACAAGACAGCTCTTCCCCAAGTTTATCGGATCACCAGAAATTGCAGTGTCTTTTGGAACTACATACAGAAAGCAGGCAGGGTACTGCCCCCCTTGATGAGCCAAGGTGACCCATGTCCTCAGAAGAATGGCATCCCAAAGCGCTTGCTGAATCCGTTGTCTCCCAGGACTCCATGAAAAAGACCAGCTTTCTGCAAGTAAATGCTATATTATAAGGCACCTCTAATTTTTCCAGGATTGGTTTAAATCAGTGGTTCTAAATGTTAGTTGTGTCACAGAATCACCTGGAGAATCTGAGAAACAAAAAAAAATAATCTTGATTAACCCTCAGGATTAATGAAATCAGAATCCCTAGTAGAACCCAAACATCGATATTTTCTAGATTTCCTCTGGGTGATTCTAATGTTCGGTTTATGTTGATACCACAACTTTAAGTACAAGAGTAGAGGATTAAGCAGAAGATGTAGGTGCTTTCTTTTGGTAAATTTACCTCTGCATATATCACAATCATATTGGTACCATAAACTTTTTCTCCTCCATAGAGGAGTTTATCAAGTTAATCAAGTTTGAATTAAAACCAGGAATTGACCCTAAAGAATACTTCTACAAATCGATTTCTCCCTCTGGTCAACACTTCCAGTTACTTGCTGGGATATGTCAGTTTCTTAGTTACAAAATCCCACATTTTTCTTCAGAGCAGTCATATACTCAGTTAAATATGCAACTTTCAGCCTCCTTTGCTGCGAGGAGTAGCCTTGCAACACAGTTTCGGCCAATGAGATATAAATGGGTGGCTTCTGGCTGGGGTATCTCAGGAGGATATTTCTTTTCCTGAGGGGGAAAAAAAGATAAATTAAGTTGACAAGGCTTCTTTTCTCTTATCCCTTCTTCTTGTCTGGAAAGAAGATATGATGTCTGGAGGTGCAACAGCCATCTTAAAACTACAGTGACAAGAGCCACTTTTAAATAGTTAAACAAAGATTTAAGGATCCTATTAATAGGTTCCTGATACAGTCTTTTAGCTGCTGCATAAGCCCTAGATAACCTAGGTTAGATCTTTTGATGAGATAAATACATCCCCTCCTCTGATACCTGTACTTTTTTTTTTTAATACAGTGAATACACTCTTATTTGACACACTTTTTGTAGGGTTTTCTAAAAGTTTTGCATTTTTCAATTTGACAAAATAATGAGTCTAAAATAATCAAACATGAAAGAATTAAGAGAATTAGAACCTGTATTATAGACCAGGGCCAGTGAAAACAGTCTGCAGTGCCACCTAGTGTCCCTGAAGACACGTATCTGAAAAATTCAACAGTAACCAAGTGTACATACAGAGCAGAGAAGGTTCAATTAACTATAATGGCTTGTTAGGGTAGGGTATCTAGATTTAACAGGGAGCCTCTGAAGTTACAAACTCAATTAGAACCACCCAAAGAGGGTTTTAAACTATTCACCTCTCCTAAAATTTCAAGTCGACACCTTAAGGAGGTGGCAGAAGTAAAGTTCTCTTTGTCTTAGAAGCTGAGCCGTGGGCTTGTTAGAGCCTGTAAACCTTGAATGGGGTGCCTTAAAACCTAAAAGATCTAGTTTCATAATTACAAAAGTTGTTTCTTACCGAGCAAAAGTTAACCTCTCTATAATTTTCACCTGAGATGGTAGAACTTGTTTAATGGAGACCATATTTTAATCTTTTTTTGTACAATTCCAAGGATGTGCCTTTAAACCTCTCCCATAGATCTCAGGGTCCGTATTTCAGCTGTAGCTGAAGACTAGCTACCAGCTGCCTCATCTTTCCAAATTAAGCATTTATTCCCAGCTGGCCTCTTAGATTTACTTAGTATTATATTTTGTTTAAACGTCTCCAAAGATAAGCATTTTTGAAAGGTTCTTCAGCAACAGTGGATTGAGTGCTTGCCTTGTTGCCTTCTTTATAACATTTTCTTTATGATATTTAAAAATTAAAGTGTGTTTTCCTTCATATTTCCTGAACAAAAGGTCTCTGTATCCCCCCTCTCCTAAAGTGTACTACCTTATTTTTATTCTGGGAAGAGGATGGTTTTTGATCCCAGATATCCTCAAGAGAAAGAAGAAAGGGAAGAAAAAAATGAGAGATAATCAACATTGACATAGAACAATAAAGTTTTTTCTTGCTAGAACAAGATTTTTATGAAAAAATGAAAATTATCTCACTGTAAGTATACTCTGAGTTCTTATAGTTAATTTCTGGCTGAAAGAATCTTAGTGCGGTGCTTCTACATTGTTTCACATTGGTTTGTTTCATGTGATTGTACTGCTAAGGAAACTAATACTTAGATAACTCAGAGAATCTGACTAAGAACAGCGATGAAAAAGTTCATAGAAGGCTTCTTATCTTTTTTTTTTTTTTTGAGACAGAGTCTCACTGTGTTGCCCAGGCTAGAGTGAGTGCCGTGGCGTCAGCCTAGTTCACAGAAACCTCAAACTTCTGGGCTCAAGCGATCCTTCTGCCTCAGCCTCCCAAGTAGCTGGGACTACAGGGATGCGCCACTATGCCCGGCTAATTTTTTTGTATATACTTTTTTAGTTGGCCAATTAATTTCTTTCTATTTATAGTAGAGACAGGGTCTCGCTCTTGCTCAGGGTGGTTTCGAACTCCTGACCTTGAGCGATCCGCCCGCCTCGGCCTCCCAGAGAGCTAGGATTACAGGCGTGAGCCACCGCGCCCGGCC
>CAUYRT010084515.1:0-38597 GCA_963574885.1 Lepilemur ruficaudatus
AGTAGCTGGGACTACAGGCATGCGCCACCATGCCCGGCTAATTTTTTACATATATTTTTAGTTGTCCAATTAATTTCTTTCTATTTATAGTAGAGACGGGGTCTCCTCTTGCTCAGGCTGGTCTTGAACTCCTGACCTTGAGCTATCCACCCACCTCGGCCTCCCAGAGTGCTAGGATTACAGGCGTGAGCCACCGCGCCCGGCCGATGTTCTTATTTTCATCTGAGTCTTCAAAACCCAGTGTGTGTTTTACACTCTGGAGCATCTCAGCTGGGCTGCTCGTGGTGGGCAGCTCCTGTCACCTCTTCACCGACACAGAGGACAGATAGACGAACGAGTGAGCAGAGTTGGTGCCGTGAACTCTGCAAAGGGGACGTGGTGCAGTGAGAGACTTGGGTGGCAGGGATGCTGCTTGGCTGTGGGGCTTAGGGCTCAGCCAGTGGTCCCTGAAGTGCCGCCTGTCTCT
The DNA here is from genome assembly GCA_963574885.1 of Lepilemur ruficaudatus. Lineage (NCBI taxonomy): Eukaryota > Metazoa > Chordata > Mammalia > Primates > Lepilemuridae > Lepilemur > Lepilemur ruficaudatus. The sequence goes on from CAUYRT010084515.1 coordinate 467, forward strand.
GCAGTCTCGGCCAGTTTCGGGGACATCTCCCTCCAGTGCTCTTCACAGCCCTGCGCCTCCCTGCAGGATTCCTGCATTCCCCTTCTGGCCACCTTTGCAGAACCAGCCTTCCCACGACACGCATGACAGTGGCTGTCTTCTCTTGCTCTGAGGAGAGGTCTGCCATGTGTGCAGTCCCGTCATGGAAAGTGGGCGCCTTTCCTCCCCTGCATGGCCCACGACATCCACAGCGACGTGCAGAGTCTGAAATCCTTCAAGAGCACGGGTGAACCTGGCGTAAGAGGGCTGGACGTCACAATTCTGTCTCTCAGCTGTGTGTGGGGTGGGCACTCGTGTGTGGAGCCCACTTCCAGTGCTCAGGCATGGGCTCTAGGGGCTGTGGTTCTCCGCTGGGCTGGGTGCCCCGCCAGCTCCTCACCTCCCAGGAAGTGTTGGTTCTTTGGTCATCCTGAGGATGAGCGTGTTCCCTGCTGGGGTGTGGGGGCACTGAGCTGGGTCGCTGTGGGGCAGGTCCTCGGTGAGGGCTGGGGTCCGGCTGTCTGTGCCTCTGGGACACCCACCTGGGTATCCTGCCCAGTCCGTGTCTCTGGCTGGACTGAAAGGTTTGCCATGTGCAGGGTGGAGACCAGATTTCAAAGCAGACTCCTCATCTTCAGGAATAGCAGTGAAGGGGACATGAGAGGGGGAAATGGCCATGTGTCCTGCAGAGCAAGCACCGGCCCTGTCCCGGGACAGAAGGTCTTGGCAGACGTGGTGTGTTTTTAAGGCACTGGAAGGTCGGTGAAGCTGGAAGGACAGCTGTGGGTCATAAAATGCAAACTGCAGAGCAAACTGAATGTGTACACACACAGGAACCAGCACCGAACAGCGGAGAAACAGGATCCAGAAAGTGCTGGCGCCGTTTCTGCCGTAGCAGCAGACGGCTGTCTGGTTGACGTCCCTCGGAGGTCCATGGAGCACTGGTCTGAGCAGGCCTCATGTGTCATGAGCAGGGTGAGCATGAGCTTGGGCATCGTGTGGCTGTCACTTGCCACCACGCTGGTCACACTCTGTGGCCTGGCTCTGTGCTGGCTTCGGGGGCAGCCCCTTCACCCCTGGGTCTGTGGTCTGCGACTTCTTTCATTTCTTCTGGAGGGTTTTCTAAGCACGTGTTTGCTTTTAGGAACATCCCTCTCCATCTTCATCCTGCGTCCCTGTTCTTGTCAATTCTGGTCGCCAAGACGGTGAGTGGCCCAACTGTCCGCGCTGTCTGCATTAAAGAGCTTCGCCGACCCGCCTCTGGCAGGCGGCATCTTCTTTCTCACCTCTGGTCTCTGCAGCCTGTGCTGTGGCCACGGGTCTGAGGGGCATGGACATGGCCTTGGCTGACTCTCACGGGCTGGATGCACAAACCTCGGGGCCAGCCTCTTTCCCAGAGCAGTCCTGTCCCCAAGAGGGAGTTGTAGCGCTGGGGTGGAGATCCACGTGGGATTGCAGCAGCTTCTGTTCTGACTGCAGCCAGCTGAACCGTGATTTCTGACGTCGTTCTGTGTATGTTGTTACCCGATTTGCCAGTGTTTTCACTTAACAGTGTGCTGTAATTACTGACTCAGTCCTGCAGTTGTCTTCATTAGCTGTGTAGTCAATATTTTGAAAATATGCCTCCAAAGCAGTTGGAAGGTATATAATTTCAGCTTTTTAAAAGCCTACATGTATACTAGCAATTTTTGTCTGTGAATTGGGATAAGTTTGCTTCATTTTCTGGCTAATTCATCTTTAGAAGAAGGGACTCGGTGGTGGGAAATAAATGTAGCAATCACTTGTTTTCATGCCAGGCTCCTGGGTGACTTAGGAAGAATTTGGAGGGTAGATGTATCATCATCTGCGCATCTCTCCACAGACTGGTTTCTTTATGACCGTCTTCTGTCAGCGTTTTCTGCTGATCCGTGCTCTGGGGCTCATTTTCTTTGTGGTGTTCGGCTGCCTGTATCCATGTTTTACTATGGAGAAGTGATTGAGGTTGCACTGTAATTTTGATAACTGGGGACATACCTGGATTCACTTTGTCATGGTGAGTGGGCATTAACGGGAGGTGTCTGTGGTCAGGAGCGGGATGACTTTGGATGCAGGTTCGCCAGTCGGGCTAGTGGCAGGGCCCACAGGCTGTCACCCTAGCCCTCCTTCCCTGCTCCCTCCTCCCCAGCTCCCTATTTTCCATGTCTTTCTTCCCTGGCCTTCCTTCCCAGTCCTCCTCTCCAGCTCCCTCCTGCTCGGAGTCTGGGCTTCCCCTCGTGCCTTTGCCATCTTCTCCAGGTGGCACCACCATCCACACTGGCTGGGGAGTACACTGCAGCTGCAGTGCCCACCCCAACCCACAGCATGGCACGCCCCCCTCCCCTAGTGCCCACCTACTGGACTCCAGACTCCATTCTGAGGCTCAGCGGCTGTCGGTCCTGGTGTGTATGGCCCCGGCCACGGTGCTCCCAGGACAGGCACCGCGTGTCAATGGCTTACGATCCTCTGCCTTTCTGTGTTTGAGGGTGAACTAAGGAGCACAGCAACTGTGACCCCCATCCTGGGCTGCTGTGGCCAGATGCCAGGCACCGTGGCCTCCATGCCATGCTTTCCTCTTTGGCACAGCCAGAACTGGGTTCTCTTCTAAATGCTGGAGGGGGAGCTTGTCTTCACATTCTAGCGCCTGAGTTTGTAGTTCTCCCACCCTAGAGCCAGCACGAGGCTCATAACGTGCATGTCAAATGTCGTTGTTGCTCCGGCTTTCCTGGTGCATCGAGCCTGTGTTGTGCACAGAAACACATGGCCAAAAGTTCGTCTGCATCAGTTTCAGGGAAGTGGCCAGTTCCCAGCACCTGTGTCTGCAGCCTGTGGTACAAGCCCCCAGCGCCTCGTGGTAAAGGTGCCACATCTCCACCCCACAGTGGTGACGAAGCACTGGCAGCTGGTGTGGACAGCCAGGCCGTTTGGTCACTTCCTGCATTGTCACGCCAAGTGAGGTTAAACCGAAGTGCGTCAGACACAGCTGCTGCTTCGTGGGTGGCCTGGTCAGGAGCAACTTCCTGTTAAAAATGTGCAGTGGATTGGACGAAATCAGTGCTTATTTCTGCTCCTGCTGCCTGAGGATCCGTTTTAAATGTGTCTTCCCTATCCAAGACCCACTCCCGGCTCTGTGCGGCTCTGGCCACGGCTTCTTACTCAGAACTCACCCCGAATCTCAACTTTTCCGTGAAGCTGTGTTTCTTTTTTGTTGCTGTGAACTGTCAGGAGTAGGCAGGTCCAGAGTAAGCCAAAAGTCATGTGGGGTTAGAATTTGTATTTGTATTTCGATTCAGGTCAGCTGGCATTTAGCATTATCTAGATTGACAGTTCCCAAATTGAGTGGACTGTCACTGTGCTTTTGTGGATTCTTGTGATCCAGGAGCCTTTGTGTTTAAAAATATGTCCACAAGAGATAAACACCAACAGGAGCCTCCAAAATGCCCAGGATTTGTTTGGGAAGGAAAAACCCCAGTCACGACGGTGACTGTGGTGAAAGTATGGAGATGGCGGCGAAGGTTGATTCTGTGCTCCCGCAGACACAGAAGGCCCAGACCCGGGGGGTCCCCATGTCCCACACGAGGCTCTGGGCCCTGGAAAAGCCAGTACGATTCACGGGAGAGGATGTCCAGTCTCATCAGAACAGTTGAACACTTACAGTCACTTATGGAATATCTGTCTTTATTTACTATACCTGAGCAAGGCCAACAGCACAAGAATGGAAACCACCTATGCCGGCAGATGGAGCGAAGGTGCTTTCGGGGGGCTGGAGGTACACGGAGGCGTGGCGGTCCTGCCACTGGAATGCGGAGCTGCTTGGGAATAAGGTCCAGGAGGAAGCCTAATTTTAGAAACACTAAGTGCACACTATCTCCTGACCCATCGAACAAGACATTTTGCTGTTTAAAGCTATAAACAGACACAGAACAAGAAATCACTGTGTCACTGGATACCTGTAAACTTGAAAATGGCCATTAGGAATAACCACTGCTGTGGAAATTGATCTGGCGTTTCAAGGCTGGTGACATGCTCCTGTTGGTCCCCATGGTGTAATTCGGCTAATAGGCTTTGTTCATGTCAGCTGAAATCTGAAACTTCCATTAGGCAATTAACACCAGCTAAAGCTGGTTTTCAGAGTATTGAAGAACATCTCCTTGTCCTTATGTTTTCTGACCTTATGCTGACTGACTCTGGCAACCGTAACCCAAATCCTGATAAGAATGATGAAGGTGGTGAAGGCATGACCCACCGTGGAGACCCGGTTACTTCTGTTAATTGAGCCATTTTCTGATGTAATTTTGAGTTCAGAAACATCCTTCCCTTCCTGGTGCAGCGGAAGGAATTGTGTGGGCAGGACAGAGACACCTGCCAAGTCCCCCTGCCTTGCCTGAGTTTTTCCTCACAGTCCCGAGAGGGACACAGGCACCTGAGATAACCGTGCACCCCCACGCAGCCCTTCTGGAGTGGGTTCATTTCCTTGGTTACATCCAGGGCACGCTGCTGCTCGGAGCTTACCCTCCACAGTTTGTCCTGTCTTACTTTGGGTACAATCTCTTTTTTTTTTTTTTTGGCTTCTCCTCTTTTAGGCATACTCCTGTGGAAACTCACTGGACTTGATTTTACCCACTATGAAATGTTATGCATTAAAAACGTTTACGTTTTGTACAAAATCGAGAGAATTCTACGTTTTGGCGAAGTCCTACATTTTGGTGAAAGCTAGGGAGGTGTAAGGTAGTTTTAGCAGAGTGAGGGGCTGACATGAAGCAGGCCGAGGTGGGGCCTGCGTTGATTTAGAAGCAGAACAGCGAGCAGTGTTTAAACTCTCCTGGATTTGTGGGGAGGGAGCTTTATTGAGATACAACTTACTCATCGTAAAACCCACCAGTTTAAAGAGTGCACTGTAAGGGTTTGTAGTGTATTCACCAAGTTATGCAACTGTTACCATGATGTAATTTTAAAACCTTCTTGTCACTCCAAAAGAAAACTGGTGCCCAGGACAGTCACTCCCTGTGCCCTTCTGCTCTGGCCCCTGCCCCAGCCCCTGGGCAGCCTCTGATCAACATTCTGTGTCTGAGAGAGTGCGTGGCCCTGTGTGACTGGCCTCTCCCACCTGGCCGAGTTCGATCTGCATTTCCCCGATGATTAAGGAGTGGTACAGCATTTCACGCTCCTGTGGGCCATTTGTAGATCTTCAGAGGAATGGCTCTTCAAATCCTCATTATTTGTCTTTTTATTTTTGAGTTGTCATCATTCTTTACACATTCCAGGCACCAACCTCTTATCAGGGATGTGATTAGCCAGTGTTTTTGTAGAGGACGGTGCCACCGTCAAACCCCGGGGTTCTCGCCTGTGTCCATGTGGCCGTGCAGGCACCACGGCGGACGGCCCAGGAGCCCTGGGGGTGGCAGCCTGGAGGTGCTGCCAGGGCCACCCCCACAGGACCCCTCCTTGAGGGCACCCTGAAAGCTCCTCAGCACCCTAGGGTTCTGACTGGCAGGGGCTTTCAGCGCCCACCCCCACCCTGGGATGGAGCTGCGGGGCTGTAAACTGCTCCATCTGGACTGGCTTCTGACAGTCTGCTTGGTGTCACCTGTGCTCTTATTTCAGCGTGTTTTATTTACTCACTGATTAACCTGAGCAAAAGGAACATCGCCACCCTCTGTACGTAGGACTGAACCACTTGTGTGGCATGCCTTTCTCCCCCAGGGGGTGAATAGTCTTGTTTTCCTGAACCCAAAGGGGTCCTGAGCCCCCAAGACCACACCTGGCATTTAGCAGGTGACAGGAGGTTTCCACTCACTCTCTTCTCCCCTCTGAAAAAAGCAAACAAAGGGCGTCTTTTGCTCCTGGCAAACTGCGGCACTTTTGTATATTTGCTGCCTGAGGCTGACTGGGGACCCTGGGAAGGGCCAGGATTTGTCTGTAGCCATGGTCCCTGATGCCTTATGAGAGACAGACGCCATTTGGGCTTCCCTGGGCCTTCAGCAGCCGTAATCTGTGGTGTTCGTCCTGCTCAGCCCAAGTGGGGTGAATGAACTTTTCACGTGGCCGGGCCTCTGTGTGGCAGTGCCAATGCTTGTGTGTGGACACACACCCACCCGGGCCCCTGCTGCGGGTTTGTGAGCTCCTGCACTGCCTTGGGAGGAGAAGGGGTCCCACAGGAGCGGCGGGGGGCCGGGGTTCCCCAGGTCAGCCCCTGTCATGTGTTATGCGCTCAAGCACCCTGGCCTCCCCAGGTGAACCCCACTTCTTTCCTGGTTCCGTCCCCAGCCCTCCCCTGCCCTGAAGAGGAAAAGCAGAAGCTGCGTTCTCCTCCCGCACCCACAGCTTGTGAAGAATTTCCCAGTCTCGGGGGTCTTGTGCCCCCACCTCCTATAAGGTGAAGGGGGCTCAGCACAGCCCTGGACGTCCCCTAAAGCCTGGATGGTCTTCACACCTCATCTGTTAAGGCTTCTGCCTGGTTTAGGACACTAAACTCCCCAAACCCTTGTTTGGGAGAAACGACTAGGTAGGTTTATTTGTTTTTGATAGTTTGTGGATTTAAAATTAGCTGAAATAGCTCCCCGTTAGTAATTTGAACACATTATCTGCTGTTTGGACTCACCGTCAGGATGTATTTACAAATACCCTGGAAATACTGAAATTTATAAAAAGCGTTAATAAAGTCTCTTGGGAAGTCTCTTCCTCATTGCAGGTTAGATGGACGGTTCACTAGGAAAATCAGATTCTCACAGGTGGTGCCTGTGGTCCATTCTTCCCATTGATCTCTGAAGAGGACAGGGCCTGCCCTAGCAGCTGCCAGGAAATGCCTGGTGCAAAAAACAGGCCACACACAATTTTCATTTTATTCATTTTTTTTAACAGAACTTTTATGAAAGCAAATTTGTCTTCGGTCTGATTCTAGGATTTTCTTTATTTTTAAAAACTGCTGACACCCGCCAGGTCCCATGTGTCATCTGCTCTGTACTAGAGCCAGGTGTCTTAAGCTCAGAGCTTCTGGTATGTCCAGGCGCAGAAATGAGACCACAGCTGGGGACCGTGTTCCTGAGGGGTGACTTGTGGAGACCTGGATGCCTGGCTCCCTGCTTGTTCCATGTGGACAATTGGGGATGATGCTACTTTGGCAGAAAGGGGATCCAATTCCAGGAGTGGTTTTCATCAGGGACTCTCGGGAGGCTAGATTCTGATTGACACCTCTCAGACAGGAGCACCCGCTGCGTCCCACACACAGACACTCGGCCTGCAGGGGACGCTGTGGCCGAGCGAGTGTCTTCCAGATCCCAGGCTGAGCTCATTTCCTGGTAACCACATGAAAAGAAACACGTTGCAGAACAGGAGCTGGGAGTGCAGGCACTCTGGTACCCTGTACCCCAGGTCACAATCAGAGTTTGAAAACGCCTGGGTTTCTGGGTAAGGTCTAAATGAATGTTGTTTTCTCTTCCATTTAAACTTTTCCTCATCACTACCCTGTTCCCGGCAGACTGGCCACGCAGCATGCAAGGCCGTTGGAATCCGTGGAGAGGTTGGCTTGGTGCGAGGCCATGGGTTGTGAGCGGCTGTTTTGTCTCTTCCGTTAGGCCAGTTGCAGAGTAGCCAGACCCGCGGGGGCACTGGTGACTTTGCCATTTGGTGGGTCGTGCTCTTCACTGGGGTGTGGAGTCGCTAGGCAAGAAGGTTGTAGCGTGTGCTTAGGAATTAGAAATCCGAGGAGACCCAAGAGAACTGTCCAGAGGACTCTTTGCTTACTCTGAAATTAGAGATCTAATAACATGTGGTGTGATCAGTTTATCCATCTATAAACTTCAAGGCAGGTTCTTGACTTTCATGTTATGTACTCCTGGGCTAGACCCATAGCTTTGAGGTTTTCGTTCTTTCAGTGGGCTTAACAGAACATACCCCAAAGGGTTGTTATTTAATACAAAGACAGCGATGTTTATAGAAAAGCTCCTTATTAGTTGGTATGTTGTTATCTAATGTTATTAGTGTATTATTCATGCTAATTTATGGCATGACTCATTCCAAAAAGGCCCCTTCCAGCCCTGTAATTTCATTCACAGGAGAAGCAAGTCTGACATGTGATGAATTAGGATCTGCATTTATTCTGTTGGGATTATTTGCTGTTCATGATTGTTTTCCAGAATAAGAGGTGTGCGATGGAGGGGGTCTCATTAGCTGTCCGTGGGGCTGAAGATATCGCACGGGCTCCTGTGCACTAGGCGATTCTGCACTGCGTAGAGGTGTTGTGAATACTTGGGTTTTGTGTGGGCTTGAAGTTTGGGGCTGCCAGAGGAAAGCGGATGGTAATCTCTATATTCTTCCACAGCCGGAAAGAGCCCTTGAGAAACTCTCTGTTTCTGTTGTCCAGTCTGATTAAATAGAGCCCGGCACATGCCCTGTTGCAGATGCTGCCATCCCTGGTCCAGCGTCACATCTTTCCTCTGAGGGGCCTGGCTTGACCTCATTCAGTCTGATGAAATCCACCTTCTCAAACGCTGACTAGGCTGTCACCAGAACTTCCCGGAACCCGGGAGGGCCGACACGCACTGCACGTGGGCGGCCGAGGGACGATGAAGGTGCTGACGCCAGATTCGCAGCACCTGCGGGACAGAGGCATGCGCCGCCTCAGGGGCAGAGCAGCTTTATCGTCCCTTACTGTCACGCGTGGCCAGAAGAGAAGCCAAGTCGTGCTTTGCTGGGAAGTGTTACCGAGAGCTCGGCACTCGTCCCTGAGGCCGTGTCACAAGACGAGGAACAGTGGTTTGAGGAGGAGGAAGGAGAAGTTTGCCAGACTTTGCTGGCAAAAGAGGAAAAATGGCAGAGTGTATGGTCTCAAAATCCAAATTTCCTGAACATAAGCAGAAATACAGAGCTTTTAAAGGGAGGGCCCTCAGTTCTAGGCTACTGTGTTAATGATTCTGATCATCCCATCTCCGCCAAAGACAATGCCTGTAACCTCCTCCCACCTGGGCCCACCAGGGAGGCTGGTACCAGGATGGCTGAGCTGCCTCTTGTAACACAAAGAACAAGAGACATTTTCCCTGCTCGAGGCAGGGACACTGGCCAGGCGGCAGTTCCCAAAAAGAGAGTGGGGAAAGTTTTAAAGAGACAGAAAATATTTTTGCTGGTTCAGGCCCTTCCCTCCTATACATGTTCCCCACTCTCAATTTTATGCTTCGGTATCTGTGGGAGGAGAGGAGGCTGCTCTGTTACAGAAGGTTTGCCCCAGCATTGAGACGCCCCAGCATTGAGACACCTGAGCTCGCATGGGTCCCAGCAGCCATGAGGAGAGCAGCGTCTTGGAAACTCAGACCGAGCAGGCCTTGTTGAGGACAGAAAACCTAGCAAAGTGACAGAGGGAAGTGATCGAGGTTTGCAGGAAGATAAGTGAAATTCTTTTTTTTTTCTTACAGTTTCTTTGATATGGCAAGATAAATGAGCTGTTGGAATGGTTTATAGTTGCTGTGTTCTGGAACATTCCCAGTCCTGCCTATTTGGGCTGCCCTGGGAGTCTGAGGCTGCCTCAGGCAAAGTACAAATCTGATCATTCAAATCCCAGGACTGTGCACGACCTTCATTTAATGTCAGGGGTCCAAACGGTGGAATATTCCCCGCATTAAAAGACAATGTTCATAAAGTAAAACCAGGACTCTCATGCAGATATAAAAGTGAACATCTGTTTAAGATTTTATTTTACTTATAATGAGATAACCAGGTGTTATAACTGATTCAAAAGAAAAGTGAAAAAAAGCACAAATTTATATGGAGTAAAGGCATGTTGACATGACCATACAGATTGTTGGGGAGCTGGGGTTTCCTCTGCGGGAGAGAATTCAGAGGGGCTTCCCCAGGCAGCACGGCCCCCATGCCTGCAGGACACTGACCTGCCCGACAGTTGTGAGTAGCGGGAAGAGGACACATGGTTGGGCACCGTGTGTACAGGGGCTGAGCCCTCCCCCAAGAGCAGTTTTCTGACCACGTCAGTGTCACCTACCAGTGCGTAAGGTGTCTGGTGCAAATGGGATGTTTTTCACTGGGTGATGTGTTCTTAGGTTTGGGGGGCAATGGGACTCCACTCCTGACTGTGCAAAGTTGCATTTAGCCTAGTAGTTTAGGACTTGTATTTGCCCAGGAGTAAAACACAACCAGGGATGCCCCTACCCCTAAGGAGTGTTAGATAACTGTGTCTTTTTCCTCTCCTACTCACCCGCTGCCCACATGTTTAAAAAGAGGGAAGAGGTAAATACTTGCAAATGACTTATTTTAAAAATCTGAATTTTAAGGCTATTTCTGTTTTTTTAAAAAATTGATCTGGTACAAATATGGAAAAATGTTAACATTTGTTAAATCCAGGTGGTTTATTTCTATACTCCAGTGTACTGTATGTCGGAATTATTTCATAATGTCCCCTAAATATGAATGAAAGTATCCTTAGCAAAGAGGGACGGTGGCCAGCCCTCTTGTGACCATGGGGTGCCGACCCACACCTCTGCACTCGGCCAGGACATATAGGACTTAGCTGATGACTCCCTGTTTTTTGCCCTGACTTCCAACTTGGGACCAGCCAGAGAAAACCAAATGTGTTCCCCTGGCTAGTCCCTGGTGATGCTCTTCCTCTCAGGAGGCTTCAGCCATGAACTTGTGTCCCCAGATGCCTCACTGGCAGTTCCATCACCACCCTCTTTGACAATTCCTCATGTCCCCTCTGATGCTTAGTCAAAGTGCAGGACAGATGCTTGATCCCTCCATGTGTCCACCAGGATCCAGCGCAGTAAAGCAGTGTCCTTAGTGCCATCTGCCTTGTGATCCCCTTAGAAATATCCTTTGCTCCTTCTAGCAGTTGTATTAGTAATTGTGAACAGGGTCACATGGTCAGCCTGGACAAGTATTGTCACTAATTTAAAAAAGCATGTTTGTGCTTGTTGACACTGAACTCTGTTAAATCACTTTGCTAGTTGGTGGTTTGTGACGTTTTCATGCTCCAGTCCACGCCCCCTTGGTGCTATTCCTCAGTCTAGTATAACTGTCAAGTGGGAAGTGATGCTAAATTCCATTTAGAGGGAGCAAGGCAGTTAAATGACCTGCAGGAGAGCCGTCCAGCTCCTGGCCTCGGAGTAGGAAGAGCAAGAACTCGTGTCTCACTGCCTGCGCTAGCACACAGTGGTGGTGTCACACGATGGACCGTGTGAAATTGAGTGTCTCGCCCCTTGAGCGGAGGGGCCGGTGCCTTCTTGAGGGCGCCACCCTGCAGTCAGCCGCTGCCGTGGCCTCAGCAGTTTCAGCTCCCTGAGGGATTTTTCCTCAACCACCAAACGCAAGCGCTTGGCGCCTGTCAGAAAGCCACACCGCCATGTGTGTGGACAAAGATTTCTTTTTTCAGGCAGTGCTTGATCAATTCCAAATGTCAGAAGTATCTTAGAGACAGAATTAAGAGGAGGAGCCGTGAAGGATGTTTAGGTAGCTGCATCAGGGTGATTCACGGCGACGTGTCCCCTGTGAGTCCCGTTTCTGAAATTGCAGCTGCACGGTTGCTGAGTGGTGGGGCCAAAGGCAAGCTGAGAAGACAGCAAATGATATGGTGGTCGTACAGATGAGTTATGCAATCTGTTGATGTGAACATTACCTCTTATGTTCCTAGAGTGAGAAATTATAGAAATAATGATCTTACGTGCGTGCAAACTGCACATGCCTTTCGTTTTAGAAAAAATATTTGTGATATTTTTATTGAAGTATAATGCACATACCATAAAATTCACCCCTTTAAAGTGTATAGTCATTGTTCAAATTGGAATATATTCAGAGTTGTGCAAGCATTGCCACACTCTAACCCGAAATGTTTTCACCCCCGGAAGGAACCTGTTACTTGCCAGCCCTCTGAGACCACTGTCTCTGTGAACTTGCCTATTCTGGACATTTCGTGTAAGTGGACCCACGTAGCATGTCCTTTCACTTACAGGATGTTTTCAGGTGCATCCATGTTGCAGCACTTGTCGGTACTTCATTCCTTTTGATGAGTGCTCCGCTGTGTGGAGATACCTCGATTTGTTCATCGGGTCGTCAGCTGGTGGCCATTTGAAAGGCTTGCACTTTGGCTACCGGAATAATGCAACTGGGAACATTTGTGTATAGTTTTGTGTGTCCCCTCTGGGAATAGCTCAGGGTGTTCTGGTTGGTAACTTTGTGTCTTGTGCTAAGCCCCATTCACCGCAGTACAGATTTTTGCCTCAGTTTGGAGCTTACACCAGCCTTCCAGAGGACGTGCCTGGTGGCTTTCTTGACACAGTTGGACCGCTGGATTGTTCATCAGGAAATCTGGGTGAATAGACAGTTTAGTGCCTGGTTTCGGATTTGCGTAGCTGACGAGACGCTCCGGCCGTCTCTTGGGCTCTGTGGGGTGAGTCCACAGGGCTGGCTGAACAGTGCCTAGAAGGACACCAAGAGCTGAGGCATGGCAGGTGAGCCATGGGCACTTTCCCACTTCCCTGCCTTGCCGAGTCGAGACTGCCGACCTCATTCTGTCTCGGTAGCCGCTCCCTGCGGTGTAACTAACTCCCACCTCGTCTGTGTTCTGGTTTGTGAACGGTCTGGCGACCTTGGGTTCAAGACTAGGTAAGTTAGTTGGCTAAGAAGTTACATAATTAGGGCTCATGGCTTTGTTTTCGTTGCAACTGTACAAAGAAGCAGAATCTTAGAGCTGGAAGGATGACATAGGAATGAGAAGCATCAGTTTGGCTATGTTCCAAGAAAAGAAAGAAAAATCAGGGACTTTTCTTAGCTTTTGTATGTTGTAATTTTTTATTTATGAAGCTCTTAAGAAGGCCTGTAAGTCACTGTCCCTTATACCTGCAGGACTCACCACAAAATAGGAAGGCGGAAGAGAAGGCCACTGGGGAGGAAGGCCCAGCCTTGCTGGGCTGGGTAACTGGGCTGTGGCACGGCCAAGCAGCAGGGCTGAGCTGTGACCTGCCTTGAGTCTGAGACAATAGTTATCATGGAGCTAGCTGCGGCTTAGAGGAGCCACACCCCGAGTTCCTGCTGAGGAAAGTGCCCATGGCTCACCTGCCATGCCGAGCCCCTCACTGTAGATGCATCCCAGCCATGTGTACACCTGTCTGCAGGGTCTCGGGGTCCCTGGCTCCCTGTAGGAATGCCTCTGACAACACAGGTGTGGTTTATGGGACAGATTCCATCTTTTCCCTTTAGTTTACATAGGGTGTTTTGCAAAGCTAGCTCCTAATGGAAGAAATTACAGGTGAATGTATGCATGCTGTTGGAATTTATAAGGGAAGCATGCAAACCCCTGCAGCTAATGCGTAATGTGCTGGGGCACAGCATGAACCGACTTGCTATCTCTATGAGGTTGACATCATAGATGAGCAAAGGAGAGGACGGTATGAACAACACTGAAGAAAGAATCAGTGTAAAACATGCAACTAAGAGTGTCAGACAAAGAAATGCTAGATTGCTTAGGTCACTGCGTTATCTGGCTTTCAGAAGCAAAAGAACTCGAAGTGGCAGGGGCTGTGGTGGCAGGAGGAGTGGGGCTGGGCCCCTGCTGTGCACGCCCTTCCCGTTGCCTTGTTCTCTTCTTCTGGCAATGCTGGGTGAGGTGCTGCCCCCTCACAGGGAGGGCGACCTTCCAAGATGCTGGTGTGCCTGAGGCCAGCGAGTGGCTTAGAGCCTGGGCCAGTGCTTCCGACTCCAGCCCGTGCGGCTGTCTTCCTGTTGCACCCGCTGGCTTTTGTCCAGCTGAGACTCTCTGCCTCCTTTCCAGCTCTGTTTGTTACACTCCTGAAAAGCTGATACCTTCAAGTTCCTTTGGAGCAGCAGTCCCCAGCCTTTTTGGCATCAGGGACAGGTTTCATGGAGGACAATTTTGGCCCAGAATGAGGGCCTCAGTCAGCAGGTGCAGATTTCTGTTCAGAGGAGCAAGCATTTAAAGCAGCACCCTGGGTAGGAGTGTTATGTGCAGATTCTGAGGCAACTGCTAACATTGTCCTTATCTCTGCAGTGTGCAGGGGAAGAGAACTGGGTGGACAGCCGGACCATCTACGTGGGGCACAGGGAGCCCCCTCCTGGCACAGAGGCCTACATCCCGCAGAGATACCCGGACAACAGGATAGTCTCCTCCAAGGTAACTGTGGTCTGAGAGCTTACTCTGCATCTAAAGACACTGCCCGGGAGGGCGCTGGGACTCCCACAGCCTCGAGCCACGCTGCTCCCAGCCAAGGGCATGGGATGGGGGCTGTGTCCAGAGCTGTGGCGTCTTTATCCCTCTGATTATCCCCAGACACTTTGAGACTGTGAAGATGTCTCAACACGTTGTCTGTATTCTCTTTTAATCGAATCACAGATGTAGTGTGCGGTCTGAGGTCCAGGATGTTCGGTCCTACCACTGTGCTTACTTCCTTGCTCTCTGCCGTGTGCTTGTCATTCACCAGCCCAGGCCGGAGCTTCCTCATCTGTGAAATAGAAACAATACTTGTTGCCCCCAGCGAAACCCACCCTGAAAAATAAAACATGGAAAAATCTAATAATCTAAGATTGTCCATTAGGTGCAACCAATGCAAATAGGAAGAAATGTGAATTTAATGCCATGATTTAAATGAGGTGTGTTTCTCTTCATTGACTGGAAAAGGAAATGCAAAGATGTATGTTACACACTTAGAGAGACCTGAAAAATGGGTGTTAAGAATAGGGTGGAAAATTTAGTTGCTGGCATTGAACTCGGGGTAAGTGATGGCTTCTAGATAACGGAGAACTTTTTCCTTCAGCTATATAAACGATGAACCCGAGAGCACACACACACACACGCACACGCACACACAGACACGGGGGTGCTGATGACGTGGCCCCTGAGGTAGGCCTCCTTAGTTCACACTGGGTGTGTCACACATGAACTTGTAGGGGCAGGATTCAGCGACACAGGTGACCAGGCAGGAAACTTGCGCTGTGCGATGCAGCGTCTGCTCCACGCAGGGCGTGTGTGAAGGCGCCTCCTCCTCGGTGCAAACTCCAGCAACTGGCTTCTCCCTTCCAGGCACGGAGCTCAACCCTGAGGGTGCCAAGTCCTGGACCTGCCCACCTACACTGACAGTTTCATACCCATGCCGGTTGATGAGAGGAGTCAGAGGACGTTCTTGCCTGTGGGATATGGCAGGAATCTGAGGGATGCTGTGGTTCCCATAAAAGCCTTCTTCACGATTTTGGAGGCAGCAATGGAAAGCAGCTATTTCTCTGTCTACTCTGGCCCTTGGCTGTCTGATTCACGTTTCAGGGCCTGTTAATCATTTCCAGAGTTTTCTCCCCAGACACCCCTGCAGACAGTGGCCCAGGGTGATTTGATTCTGAGCTGCCTGTGCACACACTGCCCCCTCCCCATCTGCTGTGGCCCCTTCCTCTCCGCAGCCCCCCGCAGTCCCAGCCCTCAGACACCTCTGGGTCTCGGACCAAGGAAGCCCTGCACCACCACGGTGGGTTTTGTTAGTTTATTGTGGGATCCCAGGCACTCCTAGTAGTGGTTCCTTTCCTCTGAGAAGTCTCCTTCAGACCAGGAACTAACACAGTTAACTTGACAGGCCTCTAGGAGAGCGCCTGGGCTCTCTGGCTCCCAGCCAGGTGGAGGATGGCTCAGGGCTAAAGCCCTTGAAGAACTTTCATCTCAGCTTCAGCAGGGACGCTGCTCTCAGACGTATTCGTGGAATGCTCTTCATTCTTTAGAGAGCCAGGATCTGTGGGTTGATCTCAGTTTCAAGTGGATGATAACGTGTCATTTCAAGGGAAAATTACCTATGACGTAACCTCTTTGCTAAGGAAGCCTGGGAGGGAAAGGCCTCGAGAGGTGGGGGTTTAGACTCCACGCTGGGAGTGGGGTTGGCGGTGGTGCAGACGTGGATGCACTGAAGTGGGATTCTAGAGCATGTAATTGAGGACTCTTAATTGTATTCATTTAACACTCAGGATGTATGAAAAGTACTATTTAATTTGTTAGACATAAGTTTACAAGTGATTTTGGAGAGTACATGTGTGGTAAAGTGTCTGTGTTTTCTTAAGAAGAAAATTTTTATTTTTACTTTTAAAAAAAGACTGGCAGTTAAGCCTTTTTAAGTGTCGCAGAAGCCTATCCTCAGAAAGTTTACTTTTATTAAATCAAAGGGTGTGGAAGCACTTGTTACTTGAAAAGTTGTAGGAAAAATGCCAACCTAATTACTTTAAACTTCTGACCTGTTTGATAGAAGTGCAGTTATTGGTGATCAGGGATCGATTAGAGCTCCATTTCCTTTTTGAGGGAGATACGTTGGGCAGTGTCTCGTAGAAGAAGGAAAAACCAGAAATTACCACCCAGCACAGCCCTTGTCCTGCATCCTGTCTACATGCAGACCCCAGGCCAGCTTGGCTCCTGAACCCAAGGAACGACAGCTGCCGGCTGACTTACAGAATTGTACTTTAAGGCACAAAGTCCACGTGGCTCCCAGCTTTGCCCTCAGGAGCTGAAAAAGTACCATCACTCTATGCCTTCAAGAGAGTTGAATTACTTCTGATTATTGTGGGGGAATATTCCCTCTACCAAGTAGCAGATAGAAACAGCATCTTAATGACTCATTTGTATAAGTGACTTCCATGGTCATCATATCTTTTAAGCTCTAAGACCGCCCTGTGAGGCCACTATTACTTACTATTCCCAACTTACTCAGGAGGAAGCTGTGGTTTGGGGCACAGTAATGTGCCTGAGGCCATAGGAAGTGGGTGGGTTGGTCCTCAGCCACCACCGTCTGACCCCGCCACCGGGGTGCCTGCCACAGCCCCAGCACCGCCCCTCCTGATGCTCATTCACTTTCTAACATCAGTAACCCAGAATTTTGGCATAATTTTCTATATTTTACATTCCCATTTTGTAATTATAAATGGAAGAGAAACCTCAACTCTGCAAGTTGATTGTAATCCAAGTAGGCCAGTGTCCTGTCTCTAGGTCATTTTTAGGACAGTCACATGCACACCTATGGTGCTGGATCCATTTTCAGGTAAATAATAGCTGAGGCTTCAGGGCGATTTCCAGATGCTTCATCCTGTGTCCTGGCTGTTGGCAAGGCAGCTCGTGCCCAGGCTGTTTCTCTTACGGATTGTCTTGTTGCCACGTGACTGAAGGTACCAGGCGAGGCTGTGCCCTTCTAACTCCAGGCAGGTGACACAAAACCAGGGATTGGCTTACACAGAAGAATTGGAGGCACAGAAGCATGATGCTCAAGTACTGATGAGGTGTTCTCAGCTCAGGATTAAAACCACAGAAAGCCTGTGTAGAGTAGGCATGAAGTCCTTTGTAAGTGAGAGAAATGCAAGGGGTGATTAATTGTCTCATACCATTCAACAAACCTTGCAGTGTTTGTTGAGTGCAGGGAGCTGCTGAGGTCCACACAGTTTTACCAGTTTCTCGGTAGAAGGAAAAGCCACTTGGTTTTGTGCTGTGGCTTTGATACTGGGAATTTCCAGTATTAAG
Source organism: Lepilemur ruficaudatus (assembly GCA_963574885.1). Lineage (NCBI taxonomy): Eukaryota > Metazoa > Chordata > Mammalia > Primates > Lepilemuridae > Lepilemur > Lepilemur ruficaudatus. The sequence goes on from CAUYRT010084515.1 coordinate 17,988, forward strand.
TACTACTAATTGTATCACAGTGGGAGGTATTAATATTAATAGTACTTGATACTACCTCAGCTGTGGTCATGTATCCAGGCAAATATTTAGATTGTTACTATTTAACAAAGATGAACAATGTATAAGGAGCCCACCACTGTGGGCTTGCCAGCTCTTACATGTTCAGTGAAATGCTGGTTTGGTTTATTTTGTCCAGGTATTACTGACATATCAGTGTAGTCACGAAAGTTTAAATTATTTCATTGGGTTTCACTTTTCTTATTGTATATCATCAGGAATTAATAACCTTCTTTTTGAGGATACTAATGTTCAGCACTAGTAACTTTCTTTGTAGAACATGCTGAGTACAGAGCATAATATTGACCACATTAATTATGGTCCTAGCTGCAGCAGGGCCCCGTGATGCCTGATTACGTAAAGTAACCACTTAGTGGTTTTAAATTCCAAAGCTGTGCAGTAACATTCAAGTAGAGCAAGACCAGATACTTGCATAGCCTACTAGGGTTAAGTAAAACTTGATTTGCATGTTTGGAAGGATCATAGAAGATGATAATTTGTTTTATTTTATTTTATTTCATGTATATTATCAAAACTTCCTAATACAGAAACTTGTCAAAACTGCATAAAAGTAAAGAGAGTGTATCATAAATCTCTACTGCTTATCACCCCAACCTGTGGCCAGCCTGTCTCCTATGCACCCTGTTTTTAGTTCAAGGAGTATTTTGAAGGAAATCTTAGGTAGCATGTAATTTTTACCTATATATATTTCAGGAAATGAAAGATAGAATGTTGAATAGAAACTTTTTTCATTAATGTGACTTTGTTACTGAGTGATGTTATAGAAATTTGGGGAAATATTTTGATTAATTAATGGATAATAAATATGTTGGCCTGGGTGCTGGAAAGTAAGGTTGATTTCATGGGGTGGGGCCTTAAAGACAATTCCATTTTGGGAATGGTGTCTCTTAGAAAGGAATTATGTGAAAATATGTGAAGAATATCGTTGCATGTTCGTCGCAGAAACATGTAAAGCAGACATAAATGATGTGATTACATAATTTTATATTCCTTTTATATTTCCTTTTAAAAGTTAATGGAAAGTAACTGACTTTTTCGTTATGCCCCATTTAAGAGAAAATGTATCTTTCTTAAAAATTAAAAAAATTGGGAAAAGTGAGATGAGTGACCGCAGTGTTCCAGGGCAGGGAGGAATTGGGGGTTCCCTGTCGTAGGCATCTGTACTGCACGTGGAGTGTTACTTGAAAGTGGACTTAGATTAGTTGTTAAAGTGTATCACAACCTCTAGAGCAACCACTAAATAATTGTTTTAAAAAGAAGTATAATTGATATTCTGAGGGAAAAGAGAAAATAGTCATATAAAATGCTCAATTAAAACCAGAGAAGGCAGGAAAAGAGTAGAGGAAATGAAAGAATAGGAAGAAAGGAATAGAAAACAGTTATATATGATAAATATTAATCCAACTATATCAATAATCACTTTATTATTTTTTATAGAGATGGAGTCTCGCTGTATGGCCCAGGCTGGTCTCGGATTCCTGGCCTCAAGCGATCCTCCTGCCTCAGCCTGCCAAAGTTCTGGGAATAAAGGCATGAGCCACCATGCCCAGCCTCAATAATCACTTTAAATGTGAATTGTCTAAATATACCAATTAAAAGACAGAAACTGTCAGAATAGATAAACAAAACCACCTACCCATATTTTATCTATAAGAAATCCATTTTAAATGTAAAAACACAGACAGATTAAAAGTAAAGGATAGCAAAAGACAGCATAATGTACCATGCTAATCCTACTCAAAAGACCACATGATTAGCTATATTAATTTAGGTCAAAGTAGACTTAAGAATAAGGAAAGGTATCAGGGATGAAGAGGGCCGTTGCACAACAATAAAGGGGTCAGTTCTCCAAGACAACTTGACAGTCCTTACTATGTACGTACAACAGAGAATCAAAATATGTGATAGAACTGGAAAGAGAACTAGGAAAATCCAGTGTTATCATTGGAGGCCTCATCACCCCGTCCACCAGACAGAAAATCAGTAAGGACTTAGTTGGACCGAATTGCACCACCAGTCTGTTGGATCTAATTGACATGTATAGAACATTCCATCCAACAACAGCAGATTCCATACTCTTTCCAAGCTCACAGGGGACATTTGCTATAAAAGGCAGCATGCTGGGTAATAAAATATACCTTAGCACTTCAAAGACTAGAACTCATACAAAGTATTCTCTCAGTCTACAATTGAATTAAATTAGAACTAAATTGGTAATAGAAAGGTAACTGGAAAATCCCCAGATATTTGGAGATTAAACAGTACACTGGTAAATAACACATAGATCAAAGAAGAAGTCTTGAGGTATAAAAATATTTCATGCTAAACAAAAAATGAAAATACAACTCACTAAATCTTGCGGGAAGCGGGTAAAGCAGTGCTTAGAAGGAAATTCACGGTATTAGATGCATAGGTTGTAAAAGACGAAAGATACAAAATCAGCAAGCTAAGCTTACACTTTAGGCAACTGGGGGGGGAGCAATTAAATCCAAAGTAAGCAGAAGGAAAGAAATAATTAAAAAATTATAGTAGAAATCAATGAAATTGGAAACAGATCAGTAGGGAAAATCAACAAAATCAAAAGCTGGGTCTTTGAAAAAATCAATAAAGTTGATAAGCCTCTAGCCAGGCTAAACAAGGGAAAGAGAGAAATGACCCGAATTCCTAATATCAGAATAGAAAGAGGGGTATTGCTACTGACGACATGGATAATAAAAAGGTTATGAAGGAATATTATGAACAACTCTATGCCCATAAACTTGATAACTTAAATGAAATTGACCAATTCCTTGAAAGACACCATCTACCAAAACTCAAACAAGGAGAAAGATAATCTGAGTAGGCCTACATCAATTAAAGAAATTGAATAAATAGCTAATAACCAAATTCAGGATATGTGGGATAGTTTAGGGCCATACCAGGCTCTGGTTATTATGTTAAGTTGTAAAGGACTTACGGTTGTGATCCTGGCCTTAAAGGAGTTCTTGGGATGAGAGTTGACAGCTCACATCTGGATTCTGCCAATGCCTACGCCCTCCTCCCACTGGGAGTTCGAAATGTGCACTGTTGAAAATGCAGACCCATGGCAGAGGGCCACAGCACAGGCCATGCAGGGCGCTCCTTCAGTTTTTAGTAGGCAGTCTTCATTAAAAAGCAAAAGCATGTCAAATGGAATTTTAAAAACTGTTTCAAACTCAGTGTTCACTGCAGGTTCGTGATATCTGGCAGTGTTTTCAACATAGAGTTAAGTGAAAACCCTCGTCCCAAAGCAAAATGAAAACTTTGGAGAGTGTGCTGTGGCGGGACACGCCTCTCTTCTTCCTCTCCTTGCCCTCCGAGGGCTCGGGCTGGTAGGTGTGGCCAGGAACGAAGGACATGGCTGCAGAGAAGCTGCCTCCAGGCTGGGTTGAGACTTCCCTGTCAGCGTGCTGTCGTCACCTGGTCATACTGTCACAAAAAGGGGAGAGTATAAAGAAATTAATAAAGTAAACATGCTAATTTTTTGAGTTAATGATTATAGTTTTATATTCTATGATCTTAATAATTTATTAACACTATTGAATTACTTTGCATTTTATTTAGAATTCTCCAGAATTGGGTAAGGTACATATGCTAGTGTTGGAGTAAACACTTTGCTTTAGCAGTTTGTTTTTGTGGTCAACTAATTGATAAAATGTCAATAAATACCCTAAATGATGCATTATAAGTTTTGTATCTAAAACTAGATTTAGATACAACTAACATTTGAACTTTGAAATCCAGCGCTCCTTTTCATGTGACGGAGTAACACTACACAAACTACAATCTGACCTAAATGACACATTTTTGTTTTTATTTTATGCAGTACACATTTTGGAACTTCATACCCAAGAACTTGTTTGAACAATTCAGAAGAATAGCCAACTTTTATTTCCTTATCATATTTCTGGTACAGGTGAGTCATCTCATCAAATTCAAAGCTAGTAAGTGACATTTTATTCTCAGGTAGTTGCACACAGTTTGCTAATACAAGAGCGAGCATTTTGCTGCCTGTCATCTATTAAAACAGTTCGTTCATTTATTTTCTTAAGGACCCAGATGACCTAAAAGACACAGGAGGTCACTTTGCATTTATGTTGGTGATGGCCAACCTTTCTCCACTCTTCTTCCAGTACTAGAGGGGAAAGGGGAGCTTTGTAATCTAGAAGTTCAAAGCCAAGCTACGCATTGTTGCACTAATTTGTACTCTTCCTAAGTGCATGTGGACGTGCTAAAGAAAATCCAAAGAAGTTACACATTAGAATACAATTAAAAGAAGAAAGAAAGGAGGGAAGTAAGTAAAAAAAACCCAGCAAGGATGTGAGTTAGGGAGTGATACGTTAGGTGCGTTTTAAGAACAGCAATCTAATTTTTCTAAATCATACAAACTACAGTTGAAGGACTTTTAAAGTTTCCCCAACATTAAATTATCCAAATGATGTAACTGAAGTAAGACATCGGGGCAGAGGAGTGAAAGTGTGCACAGCACCAGGCCACGTCTGCCGCGTGCTAAATGTGGTTTCTTAAGCACCCCTCTCAATTAAAGAAGCTGCCTTCAGTTTTAAAGTCACTAAAATGGGATGATTACTTCCTATCTAATGTACGTCTAGCGTGGATAAAGTGGGGTGCCTGCAAAGCGTTTTACGTAAGTGAAAGCAAAGGCTAAATGGCGGCTGGGGCAAGCCACCCTGTCAGCAGCCACCGGTTTGAGTTCGTGAAACAATTCTGCGATTCTCTTTTCGCGGCAGTTGATCATCGACACACCCACGAGTCCTGTCACGAGTGGACTTCCACTGTTCTTCGTCATTACCGTCACTGCTATCAAACAGGTGAGCGTTTTACAGACAAAAAGGGAGAGAGTCGCCGTTGCTATGTGAATTACCTTGCATTCGAAGCAAGGGAATCTGGCTTGTTTCAGCTGTTCACGTAAAATTTAATTAAGTTCTAGAGATTCACTTTTGTGGCTGTTTTAGATTGATACTTGAGTTGAAATAAGAGAGGTCTTAGAATCTAGCTGCTGGTTTGGTACCTTCTGAGTTTGAGAAGAAAACTGTGGTTTTCACATCCTGAATCCACCAGAGGTGATTCCTGGTTTCGATGAGTTGCATGGCCTTTCTACATCCTAGTGGTCTTGACCATGGAACGTGCTCCTCACAGTGCTCTTGTCTGGATTCCCAGTACCACCTGCCGGCCCATTGGGCTCATCCAGTTGCAATCCTGCTTCTTTCTAGTCCTGATAGATAAAGCCAGCGTCTGACATGGAGAAGAGCGTGTCTCAGTTTTTCCCACTATCTGTTTATCCGGTTTAGTGGCTCAACCTCAGTGTCTAGTTCCAGAAAATTTTTGTCACTCCAAGAAGAAACTCCATGCCTGTGAGCAGTCACTTTCCCATCCCTCCTCCCACTTCCCCTGGCAAGGACTAATCCACTTTCTGTCCCTGTTGATTTTCCTATTCTAGACATTTCATACTCATATGTCTTTTGTGGCTGGCTTCTTTCACTTAGCAGAATGTTTTCAAGGATTGTCCACATGTTAGCATGTGCCAGTATCTCATTCCATCTGATTAGTGAGTAATACTCCATCGTGTGCACAGACCGCATTTTGTTATCCATTCATCTGTTGATGGACATGTGGGGTGCTTCTACTTTTTGGCTATTACAGGTAATGCTGCTGTGAACATTTGTGTCAAAGTTTTGTGTGGACATAGGTTTTCTTTCCCCCCCATTTATTTATTTTTAATTGACAAATAATAAATAGTATATATTTATTGGTGGACATAGGTTTTCAATTCTTGTGCGTACATACCTGGGAGTAGAACTGCTCTAGTGTTTTGAGGAGCTGGCAAAGTGTTTTCCAAAGTGACTGCAGCACTTTACATTCCCACAAGCGGTATTTAAGGCTTCCTTCCAGGTTCTCCATTTTCTTGCGAATGCTTGTTATTACCCTTCTTTTTATTATAGCCATCCCGCGTGTGTGAACTGGTATCGCGGTTTGCATCTCCCTGGTTACCAGGGATGTTGAGCATCCTTTCTTGTGCGTATTGGCCATCTGTACATCTTCCTTAGAGGAATGTTTTCAAATCCTGTGCCCATTTTAATTTGGGTTATTTGTCTTTTTATAGATGAGCTTTAAGAGTTCTTCATATGTTCTAGAGACAAGCGCTTTATCTGCCACAAACTTTGAACCAATGATACTTGCATTTCTTTGCTGTAGACACTCTTAGATGCTGCGTTTTCATTCTTTTGCGTGCCGGGAGATGTTGCAGACAGCATGTGATCCACCGCCCTTAAGTTCAAGGGACCTTCACATCTGACAAAACCCAAATGCAAAGGCACCTTAATCAATCTAGAAAACTTCCGCACACTGTATCTTCTGTTCTCTTCTTTCGGTTTACTACCCCAAACTCTTTGACCAGAGTGTGTGGTTTTGTCTCTGAGGAAGAATTTTAATGTATGCGTCTGTGCGTATTTGAGCAAAGGTGTCTGGTAGGGCTTTCGGCTGGGAGAACCCAGTCAGGCTGCCTGTCCAGCGCTTTAGCCGATGCCTGAGTTTACGCCAGAGCAGCCCTAACGCTTGCTGCTTAATGCAACGCTCATGTGCAGGGAGAACTGTACGGCTTCTGTGGGTGTCACAGAGTGGGTCGGCGGCTCAATATGAGTCTGGGCTGCCAGACATAACAAAAGACTTAGTTTTTTAATAGAAGAGGAGTATGGCCAGCTTGTGCTTTCCCAAGTAGGATGTTTCTGTTCAATTGGTAGAAATATTATTGGGGCTAAGTTTCTTGAGGACTTTCTGGCATTTTATATTAAAAACCTAAAAGTGTTGCTTATCTTTTGACTCAGACATTTCTTTTTAGGAAGTTATCCTAAGTTATCATGCACTTTTGTGCATGATATGCACAAAAATATAGTTATATAGTATTTAGATATACTTTGATAAACATCTTTATCAACTTTGCAGTTATAAAACTGCAAAAATTTAAAGCAATCTAAATTGCCATGGAAAAATGCCCATGCTGTATCAGGGGTACAAAGTAGACTAGTATGTTTATTGTGATCCTAATTTTGAAAAAAAATACACTTCCTACAGGCTTGAATTATGCTTACGCATAATTAAACATGAGATTTCTTTTTCTCTCTTCCTCCTTCCCTCCCTCCCTTTCCTTGTTAGGGTTATGAAGACTGGCTTCGCCATAAAGCAGACAATGCCATGAACCAGTGTCCTGTCCATTTCATTCAACACGGCAAGCTTGTTCGGAAGCAAAGTCGAAAGCTAAGAGTAAGTAATAACTGACACGTTCACCTGGTTTAAAACCAATAAACAATTTTAAAAAAATAAGTTTTAGCTACATGTGGTGCATGTGCCTGTAGTCCCAGGTGCTCAGGAGGCTGAGGCAGGAGGATCGCTTGAGCCCAGGAGTTGGAGGCTGCAGTGAGCTATGATTGCACCTGTGAATAACCATTGCACTCCAGCCTGGGCCATATAGAGAGATCTTGGCTCTAAAAAAATTTTTTTTTATTAAAAAAAATAAATTTAAAAAGTAATGATGAGTTTCATTTTCTATGGCAAGACAAACTGTCTGAAAATTATTTTATTGAGTATATGCCTCCTCCTCAAATACTTCTCTAGTGTGACAGAGAACCACCTTTGCAGTGTAGACAGAGCACAGTGATGCCCTTATCCCAGGAGCGCCTTTCAACAGCAGCAGGACTGTCCACGCAGCCAGAGGGACTAGCACCTGTGGGGTTGGGAGGTTGTGGACCTTCCAGACACACAGTCCAGGTCATTGAGATGCCTTCCTTGGTGATGAAATAAAAAAGGTGCAGATATAAAACTAGATGTTTACATTTTATTTAAAAACCCATGTGACAGGCTGGTCTGAAGGTAGTGAATTACTCACTTGATTGTTCACAGTCATTTAGATTGAACTCCTTGTTCTACTGCCTCCCCCTCTCCTCAGTACTGCACTTGACTAATCTTAAAAACAAAGAAAAACTCATATGACAAACATTCTGTAATTGATTTTTTTACTTTATTTTAGTGCCACTTTTGCTTTGTTTGTAGTCCTGCTTTGGTAACCTGGGCGATGTCTTCGTTCTGTTGTTCAGGAAGCTCTTGGAACTCTAGTGCCTGGGTTATAAAACACCTAGATGTAGAACAAAGCCTTCCTGCAGGAATCCTTCCCACTCAGCCACTCTCACAGATCACTTGAACTCACTCCCCCTCCTTACTCTGAATCAAACATAATCTTGTTACGGATGTTTGTCCGTGTTTTCATTGTGCAATGTACCTGGGGACTCCTGCTCTGCCATTGCTGCACTGAAACCTAGCCTGGTCTCTCCTGGTTCCAGCAGAATGTCTGGAAAGGACTTTCCTAGAATTGCATTGGTATCTGCATGTCTTGCTGTACATAAACACCGTGATGATACCTGGGTACAGACTGAACGCTTTAGGAAGAAACACCCAGACACAACAGGTACACCGCCTCACCAAGGTGGGACTTTCAGTGCATCCTCTTTCTGTCTGTCGTGCAGGTTGGGGACATCGTCATGGTCAAGGAGAACGAGACCTTTCCCTGCGATCTGATCTTCCTTTCCAGCAGCCGGGGAGACGGGACGTGCCACGTCACGACCGCCAGCTTAGATGGAGAATCAAGTCACAAAGTATGCACCTGTTATGTGAGATTCCAGGGCAGGGTCTTGGAACCTCAGACAGTTCCCGTGTGGCTGCAGAAACTAGCATCCTGTTTGAATGTGCATGTTTTGGTACCACAGTGAAGATTCAGAGAGTTGTTGTGCTGGTCACGTTTTTCTTTTTCCTTTTTAAAATGAATTTCCTTATGTATATTTAAGATCTATGACATGTTTTAAGACACATGTATATAGTGAAATGGTTATTATAGTGGAATAAATTAACATATCTATCATTCCACAGAGTTACCCATCTTCCTTGGCCAAGGCAAGAACAGCTGTAATCCACTCATTTAGCAAAAATCCTGAATACGATACACTGTTATTTAACTATGTCCTCCTTGTGCCTTGGAGCTCTTGGCACTAATCCCACCTATTTGCTTCTTTGTATCCTTTGACCCACATCTCCCCTTTCCCTCCCCATTTTTTTCTTTCCTCTCCATGTTTGTAACAAACAACCGTGTCAGGTTCACAGAAAGAACTTTGATGTTAGCCTGTGTCATTTAGCTCATGTTCCAAATTAAGGATTTAATAAATTGTTGGAATTTTAAAGATTTTCGTTTTAATAGTCAGAATTAGTGTCTTTACTAGCCTAGGATTACGTGAAGTTACACACAATTCTAGATTTTTTCCTGTTACTTCAGTGACTGTCTTTTTGTAAAAATGTCTTAAGGATTTTCTGAAATTACTGCATAATTAATTATTTTCTTGTGCTTAGTATAGGATTCTGCATGGGCAGTTGATGCTACAAAAATTTTAATTATAATCATAAAAAAATAGCAATATCAATTTTAAGGTTTTTATTATTTTAAAAATCTGGAAGTTTCCAAGGAATTAATAAAAGTGAGCATAGCTTAGTAGGTTCAATGATTTCTAAGTCATTTAGTTAATAAAATTGCAATTCTAAAATGGTATTAGTATTTAAGCAATACCTATGGATATAGGCAATTTCCACTATGAGATAGAGATTTTTTTTTTTACAAAATCACCAAAGGATATATGCCAGTCTTTCATGGGTAGCTCATGATATTGTATAAGGCCCTGTGGAGTTTTTTTCAGCTAAATTTATTTTCACATTTTCTACGTAGCACATCCCAGGAGAGTTAACACGCACCATAACGGGTTGTAGGCACAGTGCTTCTGGGAGTGGGAATCCCTGCACGAGTCAGGTGTCTGCTGTAAGGGCTGCTGGTCCCTCCGTAGCCAGGGAGGACCTCATGAGCCAGTCCCACCTCTGCGGGCAGCACCAGCGGTCTGGACCCTGTCCTGCAGAGGAATATGGCTGGTCAGGCCCAGATGAGTCCCAGTGCTGCTAGTGACCAGAGGCTGTGGGTCTCTGGTGTGATGTGTTTTTCAGATGAAATGTTGTAACAGTTGTGGAAAATGTTGGAATAGCTGTTGCATGTTGGCTTTCTGGACTTTTGCACTTTGCATTTTAATTTTGTGTTCTTTAATGTCCTTTTTGTGTATTTTGTTTGGCTTGGGGCACTGGAATCTGAACCCTTTCCTTGAAAGCAGAGTAGGGGCATAGGAACAGTCCACCAACCTCCATTGGATCCTGCAGGGCTCACGTGGCCTGGGCAGATTTGTTAGCCTCTCTGGACTTTTCACATCTGAAAATGGGAACAAACCTATCTTGTAAGGTTGTAATTAGAACATTTCCTAACGTGCTGGATATACAACAAGTGCCCCTGAATGTGTGCCCTTCGTGATGATGATACAGTCATCACATCTCCTGTTTGTTCTGACTCACTGCACATTTTATTTGTCCAGCACTTGGTTATTAGAAAGAAACATCAGAGGGGATTCAGATATGTGGTTGCCTCCTGCCCAGCCCTTGCGAGTGGTCTCTCCTCGCTCCCTCCTGGGGCAGGGCAGGTGCAGCCCTCTTGCCCACCTGTTGGTGCTCACAGGTGCTGTCTAGGCCAGCAAGTGTCAGAATGTGCTCCAGGACAAGCAGCACGGCAGTGCTTGGGATCATTCTGGAAATGTAATTCTCAGGCCCCTCTGTAGACCTGTGCACAGAATCTCTGGAGTGGGGCCCAGGAACAGGGGCAGAACAAGCCCTGGGGGTGACTCTGCTGCACACTCAGGTGTGAAGGAGTCCCCGCCGAGGCCGCGTGAGCAGGTGGGCCGCCCAGTAGGCAGAAGGCGTGGGCTGCCCAGCAGTGATGGGCGAGGCAGCCTCCTGCAGGGCATTGGGAGCACAGTGGGGCGATGCTCTGGCTGCTCCCCGTACGCAGCAGGCAATTAGGTAAGAGAAGAGGAATATTCTAGCTCCTGAGTTTGTTTCCTGTTTGATAGCTACTACAGTGGATAAATCAAAGTTTCCAATTTTGAAGAATGCCCAGCAGCACTGCTACTTGTTCTATTATTGATAATTTTAAGGTGAGGACACTGGGTAAGAATGGAAGAATTAGAAGTGTCTGGCACCTAATAGATATGGGAGTGTTAGTGGTACCATATCTTTCTATAAATGTTTTAACAGGTGCAAACTCTTTAAAGTGCATTCTTTCTCAGGCGGTAAGCCAGACTTTGTAATCGGGCTTATTTACATGCACAGAAAGTTGAACTCGGTGCTGCCCTTGTGTTGGAGGTGCCAGCTGTGAGGCTTGTGTTGGTCATTTTGGTTGTGAGTCACACGTCTTAATTTGCAGACACACTACGCAGTCCAGGACACCAAGGGGTTCCACACCGAGGAGGAGATCGATGGGCTGCACGCCACTGTCGAATGCGAGCAGCCCCAGCCCGACCTGTACAAGTAAGCGGGGTCCCCGGCCCTCCCCTGCCACTTTCATGCCCTAAACATCTTGTTGCGCGTTACCTGTAGCAGTGCAGCAATATGGTTATTTGGAAGGAGAATGTAAATCACTGCTTAAAAGGTAAGACTGAGTCAAAAATATATTACTTTTCACAGACTGGCACCATTCAAATCTGTGGCTTTTTATGCAAACGTTTGAAGTGGCTTCACTGAACAAAATTTATTGAAGAAAAATTAAGTTTTCTTAATTTTGAGGAAGTCATTTGTGGGTTAAGAAAAGTCATTTAAGCCACGGCTAATAGGGATAGAAAGTGCAACAGGAGAGGTGGGAATGGAGCCAGGTGGTACAGCCGCAGCGGTGGCTTCTCAGCAAGGACCACAGCTCACCTCACGGCTTCCTCACTGGGACAGGTGGGTGGCAGAGGGTGGGTGGAGCTGTGTGCTTTGGGGACAGGACCGTGGACACCGCAGTCAGTAACTTGGCTTTTCTGTTGCCAGGTTTGTTGGTCGCATAAACGTTTACAGTGATCTGAATGATCCTGTGGTAAGGTGAGTGCTTCCTGCAAACCCTTTGGCCATTTTCATCTTTGTCATTATGTTAGAGATTCATTCTTTTATTGATAGGAGTTTTTCATGCCTACTGCTCTGTTAGACTTTGAAAGTACAACTCTGCTTTGCAAATGGAGCAGGTTCCATTGTCTTGTCTTGTCCCTTCCCTTGAACACACATCTGTGCATGTTAAATAAATGATACTTGTGAAAAACGTCCTCCTGCGAGACTCCTGTGTGTGGCCGTCTCGCACGGAAGCATCAGGGTCCCACATTCTCAGGATTTACGTACCAGTATGTCTTCAGATAGGCAGTTGAAAGACGTCCTGTTTGGAGGCCACTTTCTTAGAATGTGTTAATCTGCTCATAATCACCACTGTGTTGCCTGTTTGGCTCAAGGCGTGTCTCAGGCTCACGTCCGCCTGGGGAGAGGGGAGCCTGTCGCCAGGGTGAGCTCACTGACCGCATCGCTGCGACTCCGCAGCGGTCTGGCCGTGCCTGTTCACAGGAGAGAGCCGCCCTCAGACGCCTGGCCCAGAGGCCTGAGACGGCCTCCTCACGGAGGGCGGCGCCTGCCTCATGGGCTGGCGTATTTTATCTGACGTTGTTTCAAGGTCCACTGGTAGTTGCTTATAAGGTATTTGAATGTTGCAGTTTAGAAAATTGGCTTTCAGTAGTTTTTGACGTTGTTCCTTTTCCATAAACTCTGCTTCTTAGAGAAATCATTCTTCCAGTTTAAGCAATCTCCAAGCTGTGGATACACTGGTATGTTGTTGTGCATTAAAGAAAACTTTTTCCCGGAAGTAGAAATAAACTCAATGGTAAATTAGTGCAGAATAAATAGTTCTGAAATGTAAGTCCCAGGAGCTCATCTCCTAGTAAGGTTCCTAATGTTATTGTTTTAAGGAAACAATCTGTGCACTTCTTAGCATGTCTTTATCGTCATTATCTGTCCACTGGTTAGTGTGTGCTTTTCAGAGTTGATGGAGGCATTGCCTTGTTTTTCCTAAACATGTATTATTCTAAAGGTAAATTCCTAGTTACTTTGGAGAAATAAGCTGTATTTCTGTGTGTTATAAGAATCACTTTGTGTTTGGGTGAATGGAATTAGGCTTATTCATGATGCCTGTGGGACGCATCCAACATTATAAACATCGCAGGTTTTTCTGCTTTTTATTCAGGTGAAGTTTATTACTGAGCAGCTTGGGAAGTAATTACTAATGTATTTGATGCTAAGTCTAGTTGTACTTTTTAGTATTTATACTCTTCAGTAGACTTTCGATATTTGAGTTTAGAAAGATGTTTAGAAATTTGTGGTGTGATGGTTATGAATTACACATTCAAATTCTCCATTATTCAGAGTGATATTTATTCTTCTTCCTGTCCAAACTAGAAGCAAAGTACTTTTTCAAGTAAATTATTTTTAGACTTCCAGACTCTCTTTTTTAAAGGGCTGTTTGTTTTCATAAACACTTATGACATGAATTATTATAAGGGCTTTGCTAACAGAAGCTGACAGTCTGTGACAGCCACACAGCCGGTCTGCAGCCTGGTGGCTCCATCCTTGGTGACTGTCAGGCGGGAGCAGTGCTGAGCCCCGAGGTGGCCTGTCCAGGGCGGCTCTGTCCTCCCTTCCTGCCGTCAGTGGATGCAGTTCCGAGCTGTGTCAACCACATACACTGAAAGCATTTTAAGTTCATGATGCTCCGTAGGTTCTCAGTGTTCCATAGCAAAAGGATTCATCATGCAGAGTATTAAGTACACAAATTAAAAGCAAACTTCAACAAATACTTCCAACTTTTCCCTCCACCTGAAGAGATCGTGAGGATGTTGTCAATAGCAAGATTTGCACATTTGAATTTGCTGCTCATTTCTCCTTTACTGCTTCGGAAATAAGAAGAGATTATTTTTCCATCAACCAGGGAACCGCTGGGTTATGATGCCCCTCGTGGCAGAGACTCAGGTCTCTGCGTGCTCACTGCTGAGAGTGCTGCCTGCTCTTCAGCGTGTGATTTTGAGCTCCTTGGTGTTGCTCGCTGCCTGCAGCAACCGGGCACACCTGTCGGCTTGAGGTCCCTGCAAGAGTGAATCTCTGCAGCTGGGCTGCCCCGCTCTTTGGGCCCCGCTGGCTTCCTCACCTTCATATTTAGAATGTAACTGTGTGAGAGGAGACCCCCACGTCTCAGTGGGAGTGTGACAGAAACACATGAAAGTTGCGTGAGTCACATGTCCCTGGTTTGCAACTTTTCCAGAACCTTCTGGGACCCTCCAGTGCAGGTGTCCTCAGACTTGAGGTATGTTGGGCACAGGTTGCTGGGCTCTAGCCCAGGGTTTCTGACTCTGGCCCCCTGCCCTCATGGGCTCCTGTGGGAGTGCTGGGGCACTGCTAGGGCACCTGGGCTCTGGCTCAGCAGTGGAGGGCCTGGGACCCTGAGACCCTGCATCCCACAGCCCCCATGGCAAGCGAGGAAGAGTCCGCTGAGCCGCGTGCCTGCCCCACAGAGACCGCGCTCTCACAGGGCCCGGGCAGCCTTGGCACCCTGCTGGGAGCACAGCCACATGCAAACCATTCCCTCTCGAGGTGGGATCTAGGAGGCGGATGTACGGCTTTCCCATCTCTGTCTTGCTGTCCTCTGTCTGCTCTGTGGCCGTGTCTGATTGACCTTCTCTTTTCAGGCCACTGGGATCAGAGAACTTGCTTCTTAGGGGAGCTACACTCAAGAACACTGAGAAAATCTTTGGTAAATATTTAATTAGTAAATTATTAATAATGGCTTCTAAAATTAAGAATACCTTACAGAAAGCTAAAATCCACAGGGGTGGCCTGATGGCGTTTCCCTGTGCTCTGAGGTGCTGCAGACTTGTGGCAGCGATAATTCGGCCTCACTAAGACTTAGGTCACTGTTGAGGGGTAACCGAAAGCCACAAAGCAGTGGGGTCAGGTAATACGGCTCTTGTATTAAGTGCCTTTAGTTTTTGACTCAAAAACGTACAGTTGTACCCAAGAAGAATTCACAAAACATAGTTCTGTAGGAAATTTCTCTTAATCTGTGCTTTTTTTGTGCTAGTGTCTCTCACTATGGTGGGTTATTTCCTGTGTTTGAATTAAATGAGAAAACTTTTCAAAACACACCAGTGTCCCTCGGTATCTGGGGGAGGAGAGCGTTGGTTCCAGGACCCCTCGCAGAGACCAAAATCCAGGAATGCACAAGCCCCTTACACTACACAAAACAGTGTAATGTTTGCACCATAACCTTCGTGCATCCTCCCACGTACTTTAAATTATCTCTGTTACTTATGATCCCAATGCAATGTGAATGTTACGGAAATAATTGTTACATTGTGTTGTTTTAATTTATGTATTTTTATTGTTGTTATTTTATCAGATTGTTATTTTATTTAGTGGAATATTTTCCATCCCTAGTTGGTAGAACCCCCAGATGTGGAGGGCCCCACGGTATATTAAAATACGAACTTTAGAAAAAATAAAGTGCTGATTGCTCTCTATACATGGAAAGTCTTTGTTCTGAAGAATGCCGTTGTTTGGCTAGGAATAGCTGGCTTGCCTAGTGAAATTGAAAGTATGATTCGGGCTTTACCTGAGAACCCACTTTCACTCCAACTGTGTGTAACGTACCGTGAGGGCACTTGCATTGTTGTCCTCACACTCTTCCTCTCTGCAGGTGTTGCTATCTACACGGGCATGGAAACCAAAATGGCATTAAATTATCAGTCGAAATCCCAGAAGCGATCTGCTGTAGAAAAGTAAGACTCTACCTCTTGTTTCACGTGGGTCAAATCTGTGGTCTAAAGCGGTCGTCAACCACTATAGGCATGAAAGCATGTTCCTCATGGTCTCATTAGCAGTCCCGTGCCTGGCTGCACCACATCTTGGCCTGCCCCAGAGCGGGTTGTCAGGCTGACTGTCTCATTTCCTGGTGAGGTGACGCCACACACCTTCCTGCCTGAGCTGCTGACGCTCAGTACTGGGTCAGCAGCGCTGCCGCTTGAAGACACTCCGTCTAGTGGGTGCCGCGGCCCGTCAGATGCCCAACAGCTCCTCCTCCATTTCTTGAGAAAGTCAAGAAGTCATGGGCTCCCTTTCAACTCTGGGGTTTGCTGGAAGTTGCGTATTTTCTGATACGGTTTTACTAAGAAAAGCATTCACAGAGAGAACTGAGCCTTCCTTAGACAGTCAGGTCCTTATGATGACATGTCAAAACGATGGTTGAATTTGTAAGGATATGTGGCCTGCAATTTTGTCTTTGCCCCTTGTTAAAGCATTTTCTTGCTTGGTGTGGGCAACTGAGTGGTGACCAAATGGTTTAGTAAAGAGCCGTGTTCTGTTTACTGACGTGTAGGAGACCGGGGTGTGTGTTCTGCCTGCTCTGTGCAAGTCGACCTGGAAACGGGCTCAGGGTCTCTCGGTGCCTGTGGCTGTGCCAGTTGAGTAAAGGGAGATTAGCTTCTAATAAGCAAAAATGCTTTGTTCCAGATGTCCACATGTGAAAATGAGTTCAGAAATAGAGATTGGAAAATAAAACCTTCACAAGATCTGCTGAGACCTTGGTTAAGGATCAGCCATTTTCCTCGATTGACGACATTCCCTTTCAGAGCAGTCACTTTTCCCTCCTTCCCTCCCTCCCAGTGGTAATCAGTAAACTTTGAACTCATTTTTTAATGCTTAATAAAATTGATTTTGGGTGTTCTTTTAAATTATAGGCCTCCAGACTGCACAGAATCCTGTCAGCAATATGGTCTGTGCAGTTTTCCCTCCTGTTTACAAACTGTCCCATTTACTTGGTTCTTTGCCTTGAGGCCTCTGGAATTACCTGCCAGCAACCCTGGAGTGAATGCAGGCAGGCGTGACCGAGCTCGTACCTTCATTTTTCCTGCGTCGGCCGAGGACACGTGCTTCAGCACACACCGCCCTGCTTTTCCCGTCGTTTCTCTTAGCATGGTCTCCATGTCTGTGGGAAAGGAGGTTCAGAGCCCGTTCCTTCAGAGGACGATGCCTCAGTAACCATTACGTCCTGTTGTTCCAGATCCATGAATGTGTTCCTCATTGTGTACCTCTGCATCCTGATCAGTAAAGCTCTGATCAACACTGTCCTGAAGTACGTGTGGCAGAGTGAACCATTTCGAGATGAGCCGTGGTATAACCAGAAAACCGAGTCAGAAAGACAGAGGAATCTGGTATGGAAAACACCTCCCTTTGTGTGACTAAGGATGTCCCCGTGTTCTTTGTTTAGGGGCTGCCCAGTAAACACTTAGTAATGATTATGAGTTACCTGGTTACCTGGTACATGTTTGTGGTGAGTACATGGAAAAAAGGCACTGGGTCCAGAGCAGGGCTGTGTGCAAACTCAGACTTGTGTCCATTGAGTCTAGGGCAGAACCGTGTGCAAACCCAGGGCCCTGCGCACTGAGCTCTTAGCAGAGCCATGTGCAAACCCAGGCCTGTGTGCACGGAGCTCCGAGCAGGGCTATCTGTGTGTCAGCCCATCCCGTCCCTCCCACAAAACTATCATGGCTTCAAAGATCAGAATAAACATATGCACAAAAATCATTCTTAGCAGACTTATTTTTTTGACATTTATTGGCTATTACCTAGTAAGTTTGGTTATGTAAGGGTTGGAAAGAAATCTCATGAAGGCTCAAAAGTAAACTTCCCCGTTGGCTCTCAGTGAGCGTGGTCTCCGGCCGCTGGCACACGACTGTCTTAGCACATGGTTTAATCTCGTCCCCTGGTGGGACAGCACCAGCGGGTCCTAACCCAGAAATCGAGTGGCAGCGAATGTGCAACAGCCACACCGCCCCCAAGAAACCCTCATCTGTGGACTCTGAAATCTTGTGTTTGATAACAGCCCTTGTGCGGCACGCGCCTGCGTTTAGGTCTCAGACGAGCCGCTGCGACCTGGCTGCTTCCTGGCGGAAGGCTGACAGCTGTGGCGCTCTCAGTTCCTCAGGGCGTTCACCGACTTCCTGGCTTTCATGGTCCTGTTCAACTACATCATCCCCGTGTCCATGTATGTCACTGTCGAGATGCAGAAGTTCCTGGGCTCCTACTTCATCACTTGGGATGAGGACATGTTTGACGAGGACACCGGCGAGGGGCCACTAGTGAACACATCCGACCTGAATGAGGAGCTGGGGCAGGTCAGTGTCTGCGGGTCGTCTCCCGTGATGTGCCGGCCAAGTCGCCCTCCTGTCCCCAGGCTGCAGGTTCAGAATGGCCAATAATGATTGAGCATTTCACTGGGCCATCCTCTGAATGGCCCAGTGACAGTTTTTCATTTTAATTCATGCACGGAGATGTGACCCATAACTGGTGAAAGATGATAGCAAAGTTGTTGTTTGGACTTTATTTGCATCATGTGTAACTTATGCAAAATTAATTGCATTAACCGATTGACATACTTGCTTGCGGGTGGCACCCCGCAGCCCTCTGCCTTGATGGTGTGAACTGGGGCTGATGGGCGAAAGGTGAGCACCAGGTGGCTGAGCGCCCTCCCAGGTGCCTGTCTTATGGGTGGTGGTGAATGTCATCTCCACTCTAGAGACGAGCAAGCCCAGACCCAGGCAGTTTCCAACACTTGGTGTCTTACAGAGTTCCCACACGGCATTCAAGTCTCGCTGTGAGTGACAGCTGTGTGGGCTCAGGCGGGTGGCTTCCCCGCTCCCCACCGTGAGTTCCTCCGTCAGTCAGAGGAGGGTGATGACAGACACCTGCTTGGCCAGACCATCAGGTGACAGACACCTGATGGCCAGACCATCGTATCACAGACATGCGATGCCTAGGGCCCATCTGGTGTGACTGCGCAGGTGTATGTGGCTGTGGCCCGCAGCGCCCCCCGTTCCACCAGGGCCCCGCACGGGTCTGTGTTTGCAGGGGCAGATGTGCTGCCCTGGGCCGGGGCCCAGGAGAGACCCTCTCAGTTTTCCCCACCCCAGAGGAGTGGCCTCTCCGCCTTTCCCAGCCTGAATGTTGTAGGAAAGACAGTTTAGGAAATGGTAATTCTTTTGTCTTGTCTTTTTTTCAAAAAAACCCAAAATCTTTTGAGGAGCATTTTTACAAGCAGGGCCGTTTCAGACTGGTAGCCAAAATCTCCATCATCACCCCCAAACAACAGTTTGTCAATAGAACCAAACTCTAGATACAGACTGCCTTTATCCGCCTCTTGTGGGGAGCATCCTTGCTGAAAGATAGCCTTTCCTTTGTCAATGAGTGTGGCTTTTCTAGTGTGTTCATCTAGGACGTTCCATAGCCATGTGGCAGCTATTGTTCCAGTCAGCAGTACACAGATCATAATTTAGTTGCCCAGTAGTAAGATATTTTTATCTTAGAGTATTGCTTATCCTTTGCAACAATGGATGGTATATTTTTTGTATTCTTGAGAACTTCATTGGGAAAGAATTTTTTTCAGTAACAAAAATATCCTGCAGTATTCAGTGGGGCAAATTCCTTCTTTCCCCAACCTGGCCCATCTCCCTGGAGTCCATCAAAGCAGGATTTGATGTCTGTCTTGCTGATGGAAGCCTGGCTCCAGCCAGGAGGCTGACCTGGTCCCTAGACACAGAACTGAGGTTAGGACTAACCGGCCAGCCCAGAAAATAAAGGTTTCAGCTGACTACCAGGTCAGTGTGGGTGAAATTCACACGTGCACTGTTGTTTAGGCAGTAGAATAAGACTACTGCTCTTGTATGTGAAGGAGAGACTCACCCACTCTCCAGTGCCTGTGTCCACAACTAAAGCACCATCTCCCTTCTAGACACCGTGCTAGCGCTCTGTGCACACCTTCTTCCGTGATCCTGTCCATGTCACGTGTGGTCAGTATCATCAAGTTTCGCAGATGAGACACTGAGGCTCAGAAGATAATCCCAACAGCCTCAGTGACTTGGGGCAGGGCCTGCTCCATCCGTGAGTGTAAGTCCCTTGGAAGGTGTCTCTCGTGAGATCAGATTCAGCAAGCCAACCGCGTTGCAGTGAGAACGGCCTTTGTTCTGATGGCAAAGATGACCATAGCATTGATTAGCACTTGACTTAGTGTTGGCTGTCTCCCTATGAGAAAAGAAAATTACAGGTCAGTATCCGTGCTGAGTATAGTAGCAAAGATCCTCAACAAAGTACTAGCAAACAAAATTTAATAGCACATTGAAAGGATCGTGTGCCATGATCAAGTGGGATTTATCCCTGGGATGCAAGTATGATCCAACATACACAAATCAAAAACATGATATCCCACATTAACAAAATGAAGGATAAAAATGATGTGATCATCTACTGATGCAGAAAAGGCATTCAGCAAAATTCAACATCCTTTCATGATAAAATGCCTCAACAGATTAGGTATAGAAGGAATGTACCTCAGTGTAATAAAGGCTGTGTATGACAGATGTACAGCTGATGTCATAGTCAATGGAGAAAAGTTGAGAGCTTTTTCTTTAAAATTAAGAACAAGACAAGGATGCCTCTCTCACCACTTCTATTCAACATAGTACTCAAAGTCCTAGC
>CAUYRT010084516.1:0-17330 GCA_963574885.1 Lepilemur ruficaudatus
GCTAATTTTTTACATATATTTTTGGTTGTCCAATTAATTTCTTTCTATTTATAGTAGAGACGGAGTCTCACTCTTGCTCAGGCTGGTTTCGAACTCCTGACCTTGAGCATTCCGCCCGCCTCGGCCTCCCAGAATGCTAGGATTACAGGCGTGAGCCACTGCGCCCGGCCCCTGTCTGCTTTTAGACATTTCTTTATCCAGGATTTTCATACCTGCTACTTAGATTGTCATTATTTCAGCCTCTGGAAAGAAAAACAAGTAAAAACTAAAGTAAATCTCCCTCTTTAGGGCTATATTAGCCATGACTTTTCATAGCCATACATCTCTGCATGTGAGTCATATGTGTCTGTGTTTTCAAGTAGTCTGTTTATGTTGTAATCATTTACTGGGGGCTTACGTGCTCCCAGGTCACCAGATAGGCATTCTCTGCTGTGGGCTAAGGCTTTTCATTGGTTCTCACATGAAGAAATGTCTCTCAGGATTAGCCACTCCCTTCACCGTGCACACAAAGTAGCTCTTTGATTAATGATTTCTTTCTGGGGTACCTTGATATCACGAAGGTGGTCTGGAAAGGGGTATAAACATTCTGGTCCTAAGAAAAGGATATCCCTATTTAAAAACAAATGGACTTACTGATTTATAACTTAAAAAAAATTAATAATTAGCAACTTATTGACAATACTTTGTTGTGTGTTTTCCCTCAGAGTTTCAAGAAGTTTTTAGTCGAAGTGTCATGATTGTTGCAGCAACAAATAGACCTGATGTGTTAGACGATGCCTTGTTACGACCTGGAAGATTAGATAAGATTATCTACATTCCACCTCCAGACCAAAAGGTAATCATTGCACACGTCTGTGTGTGAGCATTCTTAACAATACATCACCGTCTGTGCTTTAAGGAGCTCAGCAGAATTGACCTCCAAACTCAACATAGGTAAATGTGGTGTTCTACTCATACTGGGTTATACATTCTTCCTTGCCTAGTGGTCCTTCATAAAATCATAGTTTTGATCTGCTTTTGCTAAATACTCTGGCTCTGTTTTCAGAGAAACAAGCCTAAAAGTAACTGTGTTACCTTTTTTTGGTCACCCAGGCTAGAATACAGTCGCATAATCATAGCTCACAGCAACCTCAAACTCCTGGGCTCAAGCGATCCTCCTGCTGCAGCCTCCCAAGTGGCTGAGACTACAGACATAAGCCACCATACCTGGCTAATTTTTCTATTTTTTGTAGAGATGTTGTCTCGCTTTTGTTCAGGCTGGTCTCGAACTCCTGGCCTCAATCCATCCTCCTACCTCAGCCTCCCAAAATGCTAGGATGATGGGTGTGAGCCACTGTGTCTGGCCTTGGTAGTTATTTTAGCATTGTGGCAGACTCAAAATACTGAGTGTCTTGAGTTTACTCAGCATTATCTTGCAGCTATGATGGAGGAATCCTAAACTGTTAAAATGCGCTAAAAGGGTTTTGGAGATTATCTGGGTCAGCATCCTTATTTTACCGTAGAGAAATATGAGATTACAGAGATTATGCAAAGTACCCACAGTCAGTCAGTCAATGAGTAAATACTTTGCCCTTAACAAAGTAGGAGCCACTGACGTAATGGTGAAAGACACAGGATGAATTTTTTTCCTTCCTTGAGCTTTTATCAAGTTTTGAAGGTACTGAAAAATAAATTTTAATGTCTATTATACTTTTACATTGTGTCAGATAATTCATGTATTTGCTTAAGCCATGTCTAATAGCACTATTTGTACCCAAAAGAGATATTCATCTTATCTCTTAAAGAGATATGTTTACAGTTGGCTATTTTTAAAATTAATTATAAAGTATTAAAAGGTTTTCATGATGTCATTATTTTTACCATATAGGCCATTGGTAACTTGGTCTTTCTAACCCCTTAGAAGCAAGATTTTTTTGTTTGTTTGTTTCTCCAATACATATACTTTCTCTGTAATGTAGCAAAAAAATATCATTGTGTCAAACATAAATGTTATAAGATTATAAATATTTATTATTTTGTTCTAGGGAAGGCTTTCTATATTAAAAGTCTGCACAAAAACCATGCCAGTAGGGACTGATGTCTCCTTAGAAAACCTAGCAGAAGAAACCTGTTTTTTTTCTGGAGCTGATCTTAGAAACCTCTGCAAAGAAGTAAGTGATTAGTAGAGAAATCTATGGTTCAAAACATTTCTTCATCTATTCAAATCTTGATTCAGCAGTATTTACTAAAAGACATCTATGTGTGACATCTTCCTTTATAGCTTACAGTTGGATGAAGGGGTACAGAGAGGCAAATCATAGTACTGAATTAGCAGTTGAAGTATGTACTGAGTTGTGCTCAGTCCAGACTTGGCGTGTCAGAGAAGACTTTTCGAGAGAGGGGATGTGTAAACCAAAATTGGAAGTATGATTAGGGAGTTAGCTAAGATAGGGAAG
This sequence comes from Lepilemur ruficaudatus, assembly GCA_963574885.1. Lineage (NCBI taxonomy): Eukaryota > Metazoa > Chordata > Mammalia > Primates > Lepilemuridae > Lepilemur > Lepilemur ruficaudatus. Next base: position 2,436 of record CAUYRT010084516.1, read on the forward strand.
GGGGAATGTTTGAGGCATTGGGAATAAAATGTGCCCAGGATTAGAGGTAAGAGATGATGGGACATTATTAAATCTTAAGGTAGAGAATGGCAAGAAATAAAGCTGGAGGAAGTGGACAGTGTCCAGAGCACACAGGTCCTTGTAAGCCACTTTAAGGTGTTTTATTTTTAAGGCAAAAGAAGCCATTGTAGGTTTTTCCCTTTCTATAAACGTTTACTAAATATAATATAACATTTGCAAAAAGGCACAGATCATAAGGATACAGTTGCTTTCTTTCTTTCTTTCTTTTTTTTTTTTTTTTTTGAGACAGAGTCTTGCTCTGTTGCCTGGGCTAGAGTGCCATGGCGTTAGCCTAGCTTGCAGCAACCTCAAACTCCTGGGCTCAAGTGATCCTCTTGCCTCAGCCTCCTGAGTACCTGGGACTACAGGCACGTGCCACCACACCTGGCTGATTTTTTTTCTATTTTTAGTAGAGATGGATCTTGCTCTTGCTGAGGCTGGTCTTGAACTCCTAACCTCAAGCAATCCTCCCACCTCGGCCTCCCAGAGTGCTAGGATTACAGGCGTGAGCCACCACGCCCGACCAAGGATACTATTTCTTGAATTAACAAAGTGTGCACACTTTGACAAGTACCACTCATGTACAGAAATAGAACATTATCAACACCCCAGAATATTCCTTTGGACCCTTACCCAACCTCTGTCCCCTGCCTCCCTGGACCCACTGTCCTGACTTCTAACACTGGATATTAGTTTTGCCTGCTTTTAAACTTTATATAAATGGAACCATATGGTATATATTATTTCTATTCACTTCTTCAACTGAAGAAGAAATTCATCCATGAGTTTATGTGTGTGTAGCCGTAATTTGTTCGTTTCCATTGCTCTATACCATTGTAGTATATCAATATTGTATATTTATCCATTCTTTTATTTTTGAACATTTGTGTTTCTACTTTTTGCTTATTATGAATTATGCTGCTATGAACAATCTTGTATGTGTCTGTTAGTCCTTGTGTGTATTTATGTCTATTATATGTATATAACTACAAGGAGAATTGCTGGGTCATAGAGTGTGGTTTGATCTTTTCCTTTATGATCAGTGCTGGCTAAAGATTTTCCTACTCTGAGGTCAAGAAGATAGTCTTTCATTTTTACAAATATATGTGTTCATAATGTATATATTCTGCAGCTTGCCTTTGCTTTTTTCCCATTTAAGGCTAGAATGTAAAATAGAAGAAATTATGGTCTACTAAGTGGATTTTTAAACACCTCATTTAACTTTTTAACTTAATGTTTTTAGTGACATGAATATTGGAATCCTGTGAAGTGAGACTGAGATGTTGCATTCAGATTTAAAGTATTACCATATATTGTAAAAAAAAAAAAAATGAAGCAAAGTGATTGTTTCTTATTGCTTATCTCTTACAGGCTGCCTTGCTGGCTCTGCAAGAAAATGGACTAGAAACAACCACAGTGAAACAAGAGCACTTTCTAAAATCACTTAAGACTGTAAAACCATCTTTAAGTCACAAGGACTTGAATTTATATGAAAACTTATTTAAGAAAGGATTTTCTAACTTAGAAGATATTTAAAAAATCACTTTACACATGGTTCATTTGTTCACATTAATTGAAATGTGAATTTGCTTGTAGTTTGCAACTTCACACTTTTAGAATTTGTGTGTGTATTTCCTGTAAATAAAAAAACTTGTGCCTGATAAGCTAAGGCTCATCTTCTTTCTAAAAGGTATATTAAAATACTGTGCTAAAGTACTTTAGGAAGAAAGTGTGTGTGTGTGGATTTTGTTGTTAGGGTAGCTGTTTTTGGTTGATTGCTTTTTAGCTTTGAAATTTCATACTTAAAGTTGCAAAAGCAGCACGAAGAACTCTTACATACTTTAAGCCAGAGACACCAATATTTAACATTTTGCCACATTTGCTTTCTTTCTCTTCCCCTGGCCCACATATACATGTACACACCACACATTTTTCTGAACAATCTGAGAGTAGATTATATATATCATGCCCATTTACCGCCTTAGTACTTTAGTATATTGTATTTCTTACAAATAAGCTTATTTTCTTATATGACCACAGTGCAGTTACCCAATTCAGAAAATTTAATACAATATTTTAACTTGCTGTCTAGGGAATTTCATGCATTGTCCCAATAATGTCCTGTATAGTAAATTTTCCCCTTACAGGATGCAGTAATGGGAAAAACTATAAATTTGGTTGTCATGTCTCTCTAGCCTTTTTTTTTTTTTTTTTTTTTAACTTGAAACAGTCTTTTTTGACCCTGACATTTTTGACGAGTATAGGCCAATTATTTTACAGAACAAGTCATTCCTGGATTTGTGTTTGATATTTTGTCATGGCAGATTCAGGTAATGTATCACCAGTAGAACACTACATAGTGGTGGTGTGTCCTCATTTTTCTCACCTAACAATATCTGGTAAGTACAGTGCCATTGTTCACTCAGAGTGCCATGCTGGGACATCCAGTGAATGAGACAGATGTGGCACTGACAGGCCAGCTGGGAACACAGCAGACAAATTTTCAGTGAACTAATGACAATGGTGAGAAGTGCTTCAGAAGCAGCATAGGGTATGATAAGAGCATAGTGCATGAAATACGTGAAGTCAAATGTTAAGCAGTTGTTAGAAAGTTTCCAATTTCTGACTAGAGCCAGTGCTATTGGGAATAATTAAGGGAAAGACCTGTCTAATTTATAGGTTTAAGATGTAATTCCATTACAGTTATTCTAACAAACTGACCCTAGCTTTTGAGTAATAGGAAAGTACTGGAAAACTTACTGGAATTCTGACTTCATCTTCACTGGTTATTAATCTTATAGAACAAGGCAGCCATTAAGCCTTTGCCACCCTAGATCTGATAAACCCTGACCTGAACCCTTTAACTCCGAAATCTACCTGTGGGCCCCTGTTCTTTCCTAGAAGAAATTTCTAGCGGTCAGGCTGGAAACTTAGCAACCATGCTTTTGTTCAGGCTGAGTTGATTTGCAAATGTCTTTTTAAATTGTAGTTGCAGTTGGCAGTCCTCATCTGTGGGTTCCACACCGGCTGATTCAAAACAACCCTGGGTTGAAAATATTCGAAAAAGCAAATAATATAAATAAAAAGCAATACAGTACAACTATTTACGTAGTGTTCACATTATATTAGGTATTAAAAGTCATCTAGAGATGATTTAAAGTATTTGGGAGAATATTATGTAGGTTATCTGCAAATACTATGCCCACCATTTTATATTAGGGACTTGAGCATCTGTGGACTTTGGTATCCACGGGGTGTCCCTGAATCAACCCCACAATGATACTGAGGGATGACTATAACTTCCCAACAGAACTTGCCAAGCCTCCTGAGAAGACCATGTGTCTCTTCTCAATGAAATGCTCAATAAATGGCAAAGTTAGATCAAGAATTTCTTTGTCCTCATTTGCTGGCAAATTTAAAAAATAAAATAATATCTTTGATTCAGTTTTAATCTGATTTGAGGGTGGCTCTGGGCAATTTAGAAAAGCTGTATTCTTGATTTGTGAGAAAATTAAAACATATCAGCTTCTAAACATCTTTCCCCTGGTATAGTGGGAAGTATGAACAGTTTTCCTATATACTGAGCTCACACTGCCTTCTGGGCCACATTAACAGTGAATCTTAAACAATATAGAACATTCCCAGAACCCCCCAAATTTAGCAATTCCAGTATTATAAACTTGGTGACAAGGTAGCCACTTGAAGGATGGGGTGTCAGGATTAACAAAGTCCACTAACAGGGTTGGGCAGAAAGAATTTCAACAAAAATATTTAATAATAGAATATTCTATTTTTCTTATTAAGCCTGAGCTGGGCTGATTAAAATCTAAGTTTAAATTCCTGGGGCAGGAACCAAGCAGCCATGTCTCTATGCCCCTGCAAGCCTGGGTGGCAGTAGAGAAGGTTCTAGAAGTTTCTGGCAATTGGGGGTGGTAGGGGAAGCTCCTCCAAGGGATTATGGGCATTAAAGCAGCCACAGAGGGTGATGCCGGTAAGTGTTCTGAGTGGGCTTCTTTGGGCTTCAGAGTTTGTGGGGTGGGAGCAGTGCCTGCTTCTCATCCCTGCCATCCAGGCAGCACTGGCCAGCACGCAGGGCTTGGGCGCAGAGAGGACCCTGATTTCATCCCTACCCTCCAGTTACCCGTAGTGAGGCTATGAATGCCATTACATTTTGGGGTGGGAAGCATTCTTATTGCTTAAGAACTGGATGATGGAAAATTCTTTTCTAAGCAGTCTAGCCTTCAGCAACTTCAGACAAAAAATGGCAAAACTGAAGGTTCTTTAGTCATATACAGTTAACCCTTGAACGACACAGGTTTGAACTTTGGGGTCCACTTACATATGAATTTTCTTCCATCTCTGCCAGCCCTGAGCAATCCAATCCCTCCTCTTCCTCCTCCTCCTCAGCTTACTCAACATCAAGACAACAAAGATAAGACCTTTGTGATGATCCACTTCCACTTAATAAATAGTGAATATATTTTCTCTTTCTTATTTCCTTAATATTTTCTTTTTTCTAGCTTACTTTATTGTGAGCTATAGTATATAATACATATAACACACAAAGTATGTGTTAATTAATTGGTTATGTTGTCCCCATAAGGCTTCCTGTCAACAGCAGGCTATTAGAAGTTAAGTTTTTGGGGAGTCAAAAGATACACGCAGATTTCTGACTGCTGAGGTGGAGGGGGGGGAGGGGTGGGAGGTGGGGAGGGTCTGTGCCTCTACCGCCCAAGTTGTTCAAGGGTCAGCTGTGCTTGTTTTTGCAACAGTATTTTTTTAGCAGATAATTTAAAGTTCACATTTGCTGCATTTGTCTTAATATGAACATGTGATTAACTGTAAAATGTAAATGGGCCACCCAAAACGCAGGGTGGTAACTCCTTGAATCTAAGAAAAGACCAAACTACATATTGACCTTGATATTCCAAAAACTCAATACACCTGCGCATTATCAAAAAGGGGAAAAAGTACGGCTTTCTGGGTTTAATTCTCATTGCTGCAAATAGGAATAAGCAGATTTTAAAGGTTATATGGGCATGTTATATCTGTAACTACCTACAATTTGTGAATGAAAAAAATTTTTAAAAACATTTCCAAACATACATAAAAATAGAATAACAAACCTCCACATACCTATCACCTACCTACATTGGATAATTATTAATATTTGACTAAATTTGCTTAATTTGTTTTTAGTTGTATTTTAAAAGCAAATCTCATGATACTTCTCCCTTAAATATTTCTATATACAAGCTCTAAAAAGGGGGGTATATTTATTATATAAACATAATACCATCATACCTACCAAACTTAACAATATCCCTTTAATATTATCTCATGTCTGGATTCTATTTAAGTTTCCCAATTGCCACCAAAGTACCTTTTTTACAGTGGTTTGTCTATTTGTTCAAATAAACATACCCACCTTTGGTAAGTTTTCCCAGACCTCCTTAGAATTAATCACCTGTCTTTAGCACCAGATCATGCCTTGTGCTAGAGTTATTTATGGGCATATTGTAGGCACCTTGAAGTAAAGGACTTGTGTTACTGTGCCCCCCTCCTCAGAATAATGCCTAGACTGCTACAAAACCGCATTACATTTTGAAAAGAAATGACACTGGCAAAGCTGGGCTCGGAGTTTAAGGTCATTAGCAGGCAAGGGCTACACATTTTAATTTTAATTTGGAGGTCCTTAAACATTCCTGTAAGATTCCTCCCTCCCTTTCTTTCTTTCTCCCTTTTCTTCCTTCCATGAAAAACTTCTCTTTAACTGTTAACAAAATGAGGCTTTTTTTTTTTTAGAACTTTCTGACAAAAGTAGCCTTAGAAATCTTGCACAAGGAGCTTCAAAAGGCTTCTCTGATTCTATATAATACAAGGAGAATTAATATTGAATTTTCTTTGACATATCTGATGTGGACCTAACCAATCAATAAATGTCTCCGGTTACAGCTCCTGAGTTACACTGTTATTAGAATAAATGGGTGGTAAACTACACTTATGATCTGCCTTATTTATATAAAACAAATCTTTGCAAATAATAGCTGTTAAGTGCCTACCATATGCCACATGCTTTTCATACATTATAGTATTTTTCCAACTCCCTCCCCAGCTAAGTTGTCCCCATTTTGCAGATACATAAAAACTGATTCTCATAAAGGTCAAGCAGTTTACTCAAAGTCAGCTGACAAGCGTGGCAAAGGTAGCAAAGCTGGGCTCTGAACTCAAGTCCATTTGACTGCAAAACTAACGTCTAGAACTAAAATGGGGTTGAAACAGAGCTGGGTCTGGCAATTTCCAGGGAACGTTAAGATGTGTGTGTTTTAACTCAAAGCTTGAACTTAAAACTGTTTTTAAATAACTGTTTTAAAATAAATGAACCCTTGATCTAATTGCAGTAGCTAAGAGAGGAGGCAGAAAGAGCCGTGGTGTTGAGCGCCACAGACCGGCTTTCTGATTACACTCACCAGCTGTGTTGACTCCAGCCTGTCTGAGTCTTAATGATAACATACTCATCTTGCAAAAACGCTGAGAGGAATCTGGCTCCGTGTCTGGCACACAGCCCCTGGCGGGCTGAAGTTGGTATCGTTATTCCCGGCTCTGCAAGGGTAGACCTCTTGGAAACCTTTCCAACTGATTCTTTTGTTTCTTCTGCCTCAACCCCCAGTTTTTTTAGTGGGAAAAAATCAGGACGCCATTGGAATTATTCTGAAATGAACTTTACAATTTAATTTTAATTATCTCCATATGTGCGCTGCATCACATTTTGGAGCTTTTAATGTGATTGGATTAATTCTCATTTACCTGCCTGCACCTGGGAGGCTCCCCTGGAACCCAGGGTGGAAGCCAACCCCGGCACCCCCGGCTCTGCAACTCCTTTCTCCGGACCCCTTTAGAAGGGTTGGCTTTCACCCAGACCTTGGCCTTCAGCGCTCTCCTTGCTCTCAGGTTCCGCCTCCCACACCCCAAACCTCCAGACCCTTGCAGACGCCAGGGGTGTCCGAGAGCGCCGCCGGGCGGCAGGGAGGGACCGGCAGGTGAAGCCGGCATCCGCGTCCGGCCGTGCCGTGTCTTCCGCACGCCGTCCTGCAGGGGGCGCTCGGGAGCCGCGCGCCGAGCGGGGCCGGCGAGTCAGGTCCGCGCGCTCCCCGGCACCTCCGTCCCCCGCGTGCCCGGCACGCCCCTGTCCGGCCCTTCCCAAGCGGCTGTGGTCGGTATATAAGGCGCGGAGGCCGAGGGCCGGCCGGGTTCCGAGCGTTAGCGTCTTCCGCGCGCCGCCCCGCCCCGCCCGCAGGTGCGCCTCGCTCCCGCCGGGCGCCGGTGAGCGGGCGTCGCGGGCACGTTGCGCGGTTTGACGCCCACCAGGTTGGGTCCTAGTGGCCGAAGATTTAATCAGTATCTTGGATTTCTTTATTCTAGATTTGGCATTCTACACTGAAGTCATCATGGGCTTTTTCCAACTCCTGATGAAAAAGAAGGAGGTAAGTTTTTAAAGCAATTGGAAGCTCGACTAAAAGTGTGAATTTTTAAGGATGTGAAGGAAGATGGCGCGGATTTTGAAGAAAGTGTAAAATGACATGTAGCTATTTTGTTATATTTCACATATGTGTTTTCTGCTGACACATCTGAATATTTGCCTTCAACTTGTTATCTGTTAGCTTATTCCTTTGGTGGTGTTCATGACGGCTGCGGCGGGCGGAGCCTCGTCTTTTGCCTTGTATTCCCTTCGGAAATCCGACGTGATGTGAGTAGGCCTCAGTCTATGAAAATGTCTTTGGCGGTGTTTCGTTGGCCTTTAGTTTATGAAATGCATGGTATCAGTTTCCTAGTTTTTCCCCATGAATAATAATGTCAAATTGTGAACTTGGAGTCAGGGCTAAAAAGCATCTTGATATCAGAAGGCTATGAAATTATGATATTAATAAAATCAGTTTATTCATTGTGCTTAAATATTCTTTTATCCACTCCATTGGCCTTCTTCCACTCTTCCTACAGTGAAGCAAAGTTTCCATTTTTTTTTAAGTTTTGAAATTTAAAATTCTTGTATGGTTTTTTTGGGTCATGTGTCATAAAACTTATGTAATCATTTTAATTAAAATTTTAAATTTCAACTTATCAGAAAATTGAAATCTTTACTGATGAGGTAGAATTGATAAGATTAGGTTGTCAACAATGAACCTGATCTCAATTTTGGATAGAAGAAGGCAATCCCTCTCCCCCCACAATGTATCCTGGGATATGAGGAAAATAAACTTGAAACTGATCTAGGTGGGGCTGGAGCCAGGAGAGGGAAGAGGGCAGTAACTCTACCCACTGGCAGAAAGGCCCTTGCCCTGAAGTTCACCACCTACAGAGTTCAAGCCCAGCCTCTCCCTTCCCAGGAACCAGGAAGAACATTATTGTTTGTCCTTAGCCTGGCATTTCCACCTCTGTTGTTGTTTGGTTTGTGGGATTGTTCTCCAGTCTAGCCCCAAAAGAGAATGCAGACCTTAGCCTGCAGAAGAAGCCATCCTTAATGTTTCAGCCAAACCCGTGAAACTCCCTTAGGGAATTTTCCATTAATTTTAGTTACAGTGATGGTTCCTGATAGTTAACTAACAGAGAGAATATCTCACTGTGGAGATTGGGTTTGTCCCTTGCATGTTTATAGACCCGGTATCAGTGTTGGTTTAAATTCACTCACTTTGATGTTTAATTAGCCTTATTTTAATTTTAGCATTGATCGAAAAGGAAATCCAGAACCTTGGGAAACTGTGGATCCTACCGTACCTCAAAAGGTATTAAGTTAAAAACAAGTGACTTACATTTTGCCCAAACCTTAGAAATTTTGTCAGCAAAATAGATTTAATGCCTTATCCTTATTGTGTAACTTAGACTGTACTTTCATTGAGTTATTATAATGAGGAAATTTTAAGAGCCTACTGTGAGCTAGGAGCATTACACATACACTCATGGGAAGCAGACATACTCTTTGAACTTAAGACTCACATAATACCTTGGCAAATTAAAAAATCTGTATACTACTAAGTGCAGGTAGGGCACATGTGTTTGACCTTTCTTTCTAATCTATAACACTTAGGAACCCAAGGGCTTTTTAGGGGGTGGAGTGGTAGAAACTAGCTCATATTATTGTTTTGTGCATGTTTTAGAGGTGGAAAGAGATAGTTCTTTGACTACAAATACCATGGTGGTGGTGTTTTTTCTACAGGGGATTGTGGACGAATCCCAAAAAGGGAACATGAGAATGAAGGGCAAATCTTTAACAAAACGTTTTTATTTCTTTCTTTTTAAAGCTTATAACAATCAACCAACAATGGAAGCCAATTGAAGAGTTGCAGCAGGTCCGAAGAGCAACCAAATGACCAGTCCTCACTTCTTTCTTCCAAAGAATACTCTATGAATCTAGTGGAAACATTTCTGCACAAACTAGATTATGGATACCAGTGTGCGGAAATGCTTCTGCTACATTTTTAGGGTTTGCCTACATATTTTGGACTCTGGATAAGGATTTAAAGGTAGTGCAGCAATAACCACATAGTGCAAAAACAAGTTTCTATGTTTTCCTGTTGTAAATTTGGATGTTGCATATTGAAATTTTTATGTTTATAATACCTGAATGTTTTTCTTAAAATATATAAAAATTTGTAAATTCGTTTGTCATCTGTAATAAAATACCATTTGTGAAAGATGTCTTGAAGATTAGCTATATTTAGATGGAGGAGAAAATCTTATGGGAGAAAAACCCATTTGAAGTGTGAAACTTTATCTTTTAAATAATATCCAGTGCAAATTTCTGTGTAAGCTTTTTTCCCAAGTTTGTTCATTCACCAGAATTTATTGAGCATCTATTGTTTGCAGCAAAGCAATGAACAAACCCAAAATTTGGAGGGATATGAATAAAAGATGGTAATTACAATGAAGAAAATGGGGTTGGATACTGGGTTAGAGACTTGCATGGGGTAATGCTGGAATTCTGGTGGTGAATCAGAATGCAAGGCAGACTGAGAACAGCCCTAAAGAAGCCAAGGCAAACTGTAGTGCTCCTGTGAGGACTGGGAGGAGGGGATCTGGGGCCACTCTTCACTCTGGCCAATGGTGACTAGAAGGCTGAAGATGCAGTCATACCCAATATGCCCCGGGGCTCCCTCGACTGTCCTTAAAAATGGAATCAGTGGAAACTTGCTTTTCATTAACTTACTTTAAAAATGGAAATATAATTCACATGCTATAGTACTCACTTAAATTGCACAATTCAGTGCTTTTTAATATATTCACCAAGTTGTGCAACCATCTCTACCATCTAATTCCAGAACATTTTCATCACCCCAAAAATAACTGTACCCATTAGCAGTCATTCCCCTATTCCCAGCCCTGGGGAAGTACTAATACAATTTGTCTCTATGGATTTGTCTATTCTGGACATTTCATATAAATGGAATCATACAATATGTAGTCTTTGTGTCTGGCTCCTTTGAGCACAATGTTTTTAAGAATCTCTGTTTTACCATGTTATCAGTATTTCATTTTTTCTGACAAAATACTGCTGCATTGTATGGATATACCACTTTTGTTTATTCCTTGGTAAGTTGATGAACACTTGGGTTAATTCTTGGGTTAATTCTATTTGGCTATTATGATTAATGCTACTATAAATAGCCATGTACTAATTTTTGTGTGGCCATATATTTTCAGTTTTCTTGGGTATGTACCTAAGTTAATTAAATCTTTTAAATAAAAATGATAAATGCTTTAAAATTTTTTTCATATTAATATAATAGAAACATGGGAGAAGGACTAAATTCTTGTCATTGTAGGAGGAGAGAGGGGGTGATCCCTTTCCTCCCCATCATAAGGGTCATGGCCGACATCCCTATAACAAAAGACAGGTTAACAAGAGAAAAGCAGAACAAATTAATTCGACCATAGCTTTACGTGACATAACAACCTTCAGAATGAAGACCAAAAGATACAGGGAAAACTATTTTTTCTGCTTAGGTTCAATGAGATAGAGACAGCCATGTAGAAATATGACTGGACAAAAAGGGTATGATCTAATGCTAGTAGACTGAGTGGGGAAACCCAGCAAGGCCTGTCGGTTCAGATTCTTCTTGGCTTTTCTGTGCAGCATTTCTTCCTGATGGATACGGGAGAAGAACCCCTTTAGAATGAGGATCTTGATTTCTTTATGGCCAGCTGTTAAACAGAAAGGTAGGGGAAAGTTAAGAGTAATATTTTTAGGTCTTATGGCTGGCTGTCAGGAAAAAGCGTTCTGGTTTTTATGACCTGCCTTGGAGAAAAGAGATTCCAGTTTCTGTGGCTTGGTTGGGGGAGAATGAGGGGTGAGAGACAGGCTGGTAGGAGAAGGTCAGAGAAAAACTATGCTTCTGAAGCCTTGATTTGGGGTATCGTTTCTTGGGCCCCACTGTCACTTTCACAGCAATAAAAAATAATTAGCTCTTGCCATGGACATTGCAATTCCAAAAGGATTAAAGCAAGATAACGATTGCCAACTTACGTGGCTTCCTTATAACCTCAAGTTTTCCCAGATGAAAATCTCTGATGGCTGATCTCAGGGTATCACACGCAGCAGTTGAGAAGCACATTTTTATTTGCATAAGCTTCTAAAGTAGAGTATGATACTATTTAAGCAAATAAAAATGAACAGCCTAATAATGCCTTTCAACCTTAACATACAAACCTGATTGAAATGTGGTGGTTTTATGGTGTGAACAGGGCAACAGAAAGTACTAGGGGGGAGTACTTGAGGGGGAAGAGGGGTTAAGAGCAATGCCGACACTTAAATTTCAAAAGATTTTATTTTATTTTTTTGCTTGTCTCTTTAGCATTTCCCCCAAACATTTATTTTTAAAAATGCATAGAAGTTGAAAAATAAATACAAAGAATACTCACACTGATCAGTTAACATTTTTCCACATTGCCTGTATCTCTCTGTATAAGCTTTTTAAAAATTAATACTTCGAAAATAAGTTACAGACATCATAGAGCTTTTCTCCTAAAAATTTAAGCATGTATTCACTGCCTAAGAGAAAGGACTATTCTAGCTGACTAGAATACCATTATCATTCTGAAGAAAATTAGCATTAATTCAATAATATCACCTATCACATGATCCGTTTTTTTTCTGTTTCAAATATCCTTTATCTGTAGTTTTAAGTCATCCAATCCAAGGTTTACTTGTGGCAGTTGACTAAGTTGTTGTACTGAATACTTGACTGACATATGGTCATGAAAATGACTCCAAAAGAGCTTACATAAAGCAGTTATCACTACAGATAATGAGAACATTATCTGGATAACATTCTCTTACACGTGGACTTAATTTTTACTTGTAATATATTAATAGTTGTCTTTGTGTTGCTATAAAGGAATACATGAGGCTGGGTAATTTATAAAGAAAAGAGATTTATTTGGCTCATGGTTCTGACACTGACAAAGAGTGTGGTGCCAGTACCTGCTTCTGATGGTGGCTTAGGAAGCTTCCATTTGTGGTGAATGGCAGAGGGCCAGCCTGTGCAGAGATTGCTTGGTGAGAGAGGAAGTAGGGAGAGAGGTGCCAGGCTCTTCAACAAGCAGCTCTCTCGGGAACTAAAAGTCAGAACTCACTCATTGTCACGGAGGGCACCAAGCCATTCATGAAGGACTTGCCCCCATGATCTAAACACCTCCCTCCAGATGACATTTCCAACATTGGGGATCACATTTCAACATGAGACTTGGAGGGGGCAAATATCCAAGCCATATCACTAATAATGACACATTTTCATGTAATTTAAATCTATAAGAAGTTGTACCATTGACTAGCATTCACTGTGTGCTAGGCTTCAAGGCTCAGACAGCTTAGGAAAGGGAGACACACCTGTGAACAGCAACCCAGGGCCTGACAGCAGTGCCGTGGCGATAAAGCAAGGACAGAGGTAGGCAAGCGTGTGGTAAGAAGGAAAGCTTCCCAAAGGAGATGGATCCCTGACTTCTGACTACTCAGACTAATTTCTTGAAAAACAAATAATTACCAGTCAGCAAGGCAACTGAAGTAGAGGTGCATATTTACCAAGGCAGAGAGGCCTAAAATAGCACGGTATCTTCTGGAAACTTGATGTACTTTAACACATGGAATTTTTAATATTGGTGTGTAAAGTTGGAAAGGCAACTGGAAAAAAAAGTAGTTGTAGGGCATTTTGTGCTATTATTCTGCATGCACAAAGGAACCAGGAAAGGTTTTGAGTTGGGGAAGGAAGACAATAAGGTCTGCTCAATGGAGAGTTGGTTATAGCAGCTGGAGGCAGGGAATGTGCTCTGAAAGGGACTTTGGTTGCAGGCCAGAGACCAGTTGCTGCTGCTGATCCTCCAGACAGGTGGTGAGGGCCATGACTAACCAAAATGATAGCAGAGGGAATAGGAAGAAAAGGGTATGTATGATTGAGAGCAGCTGAGGAGAAATAAATGAGAAAATCTCATTGGACGAAGACTTATTGGATGTAGCTGGGGAATGTTCAAAATGACTCCCAGATTTCTCACCTGCGTAGCTAGGTGGGACACGGTGCCAAGATACGAGGGCGGGAGAAAAAAACTGGAATGTTGGGGGAGGGGTGGACAAAGAAGAAAATGATTAGGCTTTGGAATTGTTGGGTCAGAGAGCCCAGTGAGCTATCTAGGTAAAGGAGTGATAAGACCAGGGCCATGGATGAGATTGCCTACAGAGGGCTTCTAGAGTGAAATAAAGACTGAACGGAGAGGAACATCATCACATAGCACATGGGCAGAAAAAGAGGATCGAGTCCCTGATGGGGACTGAGAAGCGGTTAAGGACGGAGAAGGGGAGCAGGGGAGAAGTGCTCTTCCCTGGGGGAAGACTGTTACCATTTGCAGTTAAACCAAAGCCCAGAGTCCTTTCAACTTTATAGCCTTGAGTCTTAAGCAAACACTTACAGTTCTCTTTTACATACAAATAAAATATAAAGTAAGCTTTTCAAATAATAAAGTTAAAATCATATTCCATATCACTAAAAACTGGAGAGCTAATTAAATACTCATGCATTGTTTTTTTATTTTCTTGAAGAAATTCTTTTATGATTTAGTTGAGACTTTGTGGTAAAGAATGAAATTACAGACTCTGAAATCAGACTGCTCTCCCACTTACTATATTGCTTTGGAAAAGCTTCTTCATCTATAAAACTGGGTTAATTTGTACCTGCTTATGTTGTGAAGATTTATGTATAGGAGATAAATACCTAACATAGGACTAAACACGTAATTAACTGTTCAGTAAGTGTTCCCTTCTCTTTTTAAAAAATGATCATTATTACTATAAAATAAAAAGCTCCTTAAGGTGTTTAAGATTATATTCTTCCTCCTCCCATGGTGGGAGGACTGCCTGTTTGGAATTTATGCGCACCTACCTCTGCTGACTCCTGGCCCATCTCTGGTTCACAACACCTGGGTTATAAAACTTTAAGAGAGCAGACACGCCCCTGTAGATAGGTGCATCTCACGTTCACTCTCACCTACATAGATACCGAGCCAAAAATAAGAACTCCTGCACGGATGCACACCTAGATGGTCTTACATCCAGAAAAGACATTAAAAAAAACACGTATCTCTTTAGAAACAAGTGCCCATATTTCAGTAATCACACAGCACATTACATACATTCTCATACTCAAAAGCGATGACATGCAGGTTGAATAAGGAAAGAGGGTAGAGTTGAGTACATTGTCAGCCTAAAGAAAGGAACTGAGGCAAAATTAGAAAGTTTATTTGGGCCAAGGTTGAGGACTGCAGCCTGGGACACACTTCCTAGCTGCCTTGGGGAGT
>CAUYRT010084519.1:0-28750 GCA_963574885.1 Lepilemur ruficaudatus
CCAGTCTCTACTATAAATAGAAAGAAATTAATTGGGCAACTAAAAATGTATGTAGAAAAAATTAGCCAGGCATGGTGGCGCATGCCTGTAGTCCCAGCTACTCAGGAGGCTGAGGCAAGAGGATTGCTTGAGCCCAGGAGTTTGAGGTTGCTGTGAGCTAGGCTGACGCCATGGCACTCTAGCCCAGGCAACAGAGTGAGACTCTGTCTCAAAAAAACAAAACAAAAAAAAAGAGGATGGTACAGAATCACTATCCTCTCCCACTTGCCTCTGACTCACTGGTTTATTTTGGGGGTGGTGGGGTGTGGGTCAGGTGCTCTCAAATCCAGACTTCATGGGAATGAACAATCTTATCCAAATCAGAGTGTGATAAATCAAGATGTCATGTTAGTCTTTAGTAGGGCTGTACGAGTACTGGTTGTTGCATTTGGACTTGGCAATGGACCTTCATTATTTCCAAGTCAGATATATGACAGCCTCCATGACCTCCTGGAATGACAGTAATCATCTAAAAAGATGACTATTGTGAGCCTCCTGGTTTGTGGTAATTGTTCCCATGGCTGAAATTCAACAACGTCTGGGCATGTCTCATGACTTGGAGGGGCAGGCAACTCAAAGGTATTATTTGCATCAGTATCATATTGCACAGGGCACCTGTGTAAAGGAGGTTTGAATGGGCATCTGGGAAAGATGAAAATAAAGAGGATGGTACCTTATTTTTCTCAGATATTGATTTCCCTGCCCAGCCTTGGAGACACATATTTGAGCCCTATGGACAAAGAGGCTGATGGCAAAAGCCGATGGATCTGGTTCCTAACTGAAGTCTGATAACATGAAGGGAGCTCTCCCCTGACACCTCAATAATTTGCAATTACAGCAATGAAGACCACACCCTTGACACAGAAGTTCATATGTGGTGGTAAGAAAAATTATTCAAAGCTTGTAAATAAGGCAAAAGAATGCCCTTTCCATGTCATAGTGGAGCATTGTCTAGCAGGCCTGACCAAGGATTAATTCTCTAGGGAAATACATCTTGCTTGACTTACTGTTTACTACTGATTAAGGTGACGTTTCTGTGAAGTTGCATGTTAACTTTCAATTTTTTGTTTGGTGGCTGGATATGGTGGCTTATACCTGTAATCCCAGTGACCCAGGAGGCTGAGGCAAGAAGATCCCTTGATGCCAGGAGTTTGAGAACCTCCTGGGCAACATAGCAAGACCCTATCTCTAAAAAGATACATAAATTAAATTAAAAATTAGCCGGGCATGGTTCCTGCATACCTGTAGTCCCAGCTACTCAGAAGGCTAAGGCAGGAGAATCGTTTGAACCCAGGAGTTCAAGGATGCAGTGAACTATGATTGTGCCACTAGACTCTAGCCTGGTGACAGAGCGATACCCCATCTCAAAAAAAAAGAAGAAACTTTTGTTTTCTGTCCAGTAGAAAAGATAATCCCAAAGGTAACAGTTGTATTTCCCTATAGGACATTAAATAGGACTTTAACCAGTATTGTATTGAATTTAGTAATCTTATTCTAGAATTCTTTCTTTCAGTACCTATATGCTCTTTCAATTTCTCCTTTGAACCAACCTACCATACTGCTGTATCCTCATTAATGAATTAAATAAAATTTTATAAGTGCTCACTTTATATTCTGTATGAGTCAGATTTTTAACAACTATATTTGACAGAGGACACTGTTAGCTGTGGCAAATATGGGCATTCAGGTTTTTATTGAGCAATGGATATCAGTAAGGGGGTGGAGCAGGTGAGGAGAATGCTGGGTGCTACATGTTCACTGTAGCTGACAGGTTCATGAGGACATTAAGAACACCTCCTGGAGACTCCCAGATATAACTTAGTGAAACAAATATTTCACCCAAATTTACTGATTTTATCTTGATTGTGAAGGCAAAAAGAAATCAGAAGGAGGGGCTGACCAAGTTTCATTAAGACTTTATCTGAAAACTTTTTCATGAAAATTTCTAGCTGGGTATTTTTGTCAACGCTAACTCAATTTGTCCACAACCAAACTTACTATCTTTCCCCTTAAACGTACTCCTCTCATATTCTCTATTTTATTGAATAGCACCTGTGTTTACCCCATCTGCAAGTCAAAAACTGGAAAGTCATTCTGGGTTCTTCTTTCTTCTTCAACCTCTCTATACAATCAGTACCCAAGTCTTATTAATTCTATCTCACAAACATTTATCCTTTCCTGTCCAATCTGCCTGCTACAGTCTTCTCAATTCAGTTTTTTGTTGTTCTTGTTGTCATTGTTTTGAGACAGAGTCTCACTCTATTATTATTGCCCAGGCTGGAGTGCAGTGGTGCAATCATAGCTCAATGCAACTTCGAACTCCTGGGCTCAAGTGATCCTCCAGCCTCAGCCTCCTGAGTAACTGGCATTATAGGTGCATGCTACCATACCTGGTTACTTTTTTGTAGAGATGGGGGGGTCTCCCTTTGTTGCCCAAGTAGGTCTTGAACTCTTAGCCTCAAGCAGTCCTTCTGCCTCAGCCTCCCAAAGTGCTGGGATTATAGGTGTGAGCCACCGTGGCTGGACTCAATTCAGTGCTTTATCACCTCTTATTTTCTGAGCCTCCTCACCTGTCTCTGGTTCTACCATTCTTATCACTCATTCTTCTAGTCTAGTTTACATAATATTGTTGGTTTCATCTCATTAAAAGAAAATTGTTGGCCGGGCGCGGTGGCTCACGCCTGTAATCCTAGCGCTCTGGGAGGCCGAGGCGGGCGGATCGCTCAAGGTCAGGAGTTCGAAACCAGCTCTGAGCAAGAGTGAGACCCCGTCTCTACTATAAATAGAAAGAAAGAAATTAATTGGCCAACTAAAAATATATAGAAAAAATTAGCCGGGCATGGTGGCGCATGCCTGTAGTCCCAGCCACTTGGGAGGCTGAGGCAGAAGGATTGTTTGAGCCCAGGAGTTTGAGGTTGCTGTGAGCTAAGCTGACGCCACGGCACTCACTCTAGCCTGGGCAACAGAGTGAGACTCTGTCTCAAAAAAAAAAAAGACAGGAAAGGAGTCAGAACTAGTCTAAGGAATGTGTTAAACATCAAGCGAAGGAACTGGACTATGATGCTGAGGCGAGTCTGAGCTGGGGAGTGGGCTCCCCACGGCTGTGCCGGAGACCAGCGTGGATGGAAGGACAGGTAGGCAGGGAAGCACACAGGACCACAGACCAGGCAGGAGATAACAGCAGTGACCCACACAAAAGACAGGGAGGGTCTGCCCAAAGCAGGGCATCTGGGGGCCCTGCTGACATCTGGTGCCACCAATGGTGACCGCTGCAGGGGCTGCTGCTAGCGTGGAGAGGCACAGCTACCACCACGGCCCTGACCACAGGGAAGGGTCCACACCCTCTGGCCTGGCGTTGGATTTGCTAGACTTGCATGGAGCCTGGTCAGTGCCCTGGAAGAGCATCTGGTCCTTGAAAACCTGGCCGCAGGAGCCACACCAGCCTTAGTACCCCCGCGAAGAATGCAGCAGCTCCCATGGTAAGAGTTCTCTCTCCCATTAAACTGTAACTGCCAGGAAGGTCATGTTGGTTTTGAGTCATCCAGTCAACAGGATCTTATGCAGCAGATGGTTATGAAGACTATGGAGCGATGCGGGAAAAGGCACGTGACACAGTTCCAAATGGAAAAGTAGGGCATACAACAAACATACACCATGATGCCGACCAGGCAAAAACAATATCTATGTAGGTACAGCACATTTTTTTGTTTCTCTTTCTTTCTTTTTTTTTTTTTTTAGAGAAAGAGTCTTGCTCTGTAGCCCTGGGTAGATCATCATAGCTCACTGTAACCTCAAATTCTCGGGCTCCAGCCATCCTCCTGCCTCAGCCTCCCGAGTAGCTGGGACTGCAGGCTCGAGCCACCACAGCCGGCCAAGTGTTTCTATTTTAGGTGGGGGGAGGGTCTCATTCTCACTCAGGCTGGTCTCGAACTCCTGACCTCAAGGGATTCTCCCGCCTTGGCCTCCCAGAGTGCAAGGATTTTGTAAGCGTGAGCCACCCTGCCCAGCCTTTTTGTTTTCTTTTGGTACTGAGTTTTAGGTGATTTTCTTCTTCCATGTGTATTTTTTACAATGTGACTATACTGACTTTGTGATGTATGAAATATAAAAAATAAAAGCTTCACTGATAATTTCTTACCAATAAGTGCACTCTGGTTAAAAAGATTTAGGAACTAGAGACTATATATGCACTGCCCAAACATAGCAGCCACTAGCCACATGTAGCTATTTAAACTTTAATTAAAACAAAATAAAATTAAAAATGCAGTTCCTCAGCCACACTAGCTACATTCCCGTGCCATTCAGTGGTAGTGGCTGCTGAACTGGACGGCGTGGGTCTAGAGTGCAGGAGAGGCCTGAGGGCTGAAGTCCAAATGAAGGCACAGAGGAGTCGGCGGTGGGGCCCAGTGCAAGGCCAGGGACAGGCTCCCAGCAGACCGCGTCGAATGCCGGGATGCTCATCACGGTGTGCAGATTTCGGGAATCAGATTTCTGCAGGCGGAGTCGGCAGTCTGACTGTGACTGAGGTAGGTGAAGGGTGAAAACCGTGGATGCGGTGGCAGGCACAGGTGCTGTGGGTCCCCTGCAACGGAATGTGAACCCCGTTTCCCCACTCACTGGCTGTGCAGGCGCTGAGACCCCACGTCCTCGTTTGCAAAATGAGTATTGGTTGTGGGGGCAAGCGAGGGGCATGAGAAAACAGAGCAAATACAGCGGCTCATGACAACGGGCGTTCCAGGCACAGACGGGAAACTGGGTGCGAACAAAACTGTCCATGAAAGGAGACAAGAGAAGAGAGGAAAGAGGGGAGGAAAAGGAGAGAAGGAGGCTGAAGGGGCCAGAGCAAGGCAGAAATTCACAGGAACGTGTGAAGGACAGACGGAGGAAGGGTGCTCCCAGCAAGGTGAGAGCGCGGCGGAGACCTGAGGAGTGCTCAGCCCTCCATGAGAGATCTCTCGCCCCGAACTCAGCATTCTGCTCCAAGATGGGGCACCAGGTGCAACAGCATCACGCTAGCTGGAGCGTGGCGCCCAGTGTATCAGCACTCTCCATCCTCTTCTTAGAGTCGAGGAGACAGGACACCCTGGGCACCACCAGGAATCACCCTGGGTCTGGGATTGCCGAGGGGAAAAGGTGTGTGTGCAAAGGTGCTGGGAATGCAGGCGTGGCCATATACGGTGTAGGTTACACCAAAGTCACCCTCTACAACATGTTGCCACAGCCCCCGCCCCAGGCTCTATTCGTGGGATAGAACGAGGACTCTGATGCTCTCCCACTGTCAGGGACTTCACGGCCTTTGACTGGACCAACAGAGTTTGATCTGGGAAGCCAAGTCTGGTCCCAGTCCCAGCGCACGGGCAGAACGGGGTTTGGCAGAGACAAACATGAGACGCCTTGAAGACACTCCAATTAAGAGTGGCCCCTCTGCCCTCTTCCGACCTGCGGCCCTTCACCCAGCTCCAGTCTATTTCGGTTGTTTCCTGAGCTCCCCTCGCCCACTGGTTTCCTTTCTATCTGCCTACTCTTCCTTTCTCACATTCTTGGTCTTTGGCTTGTTCCTTAGATCCGGCTGACTCACCCGACTCACACACAAATGCCAAACGAGATACGAAACGTGGGGACAACTCAGCGGCTCGGGAATGCAGGGATCAGAGGCCTTGGGGAACAAACCTCCAGTCAAAGCCCTCGGTCCATTCCTCTCCTCCGGGTGTACCCCTCTACTGAATTCTGTCTCCCCTATTCCCCGTCCCAGGCCACCCTCCTGAGGGTAGACCCCAACCCCATATTGGCTGTCACACAACCCAGAGGCAGCAGCTGAACCTAAAAAGTCCAAGCAAGATCCCACGCCCAGAGGTTCCTGTCTTTGGCAAATAGTCTCCCTGAGCAAAGGTAATTTAACACAGTGGTTAAGGGCAAGGGCTGGAACCACATGGTCTTGGGTTCAAGTGCCGACCACACCACGTAACGGTGACACAACCCCAAACTAAACTCTCCAATCCTATACCTGTGCGCCTGAGAACTGAGGCATATTAATGCTGAACTCCCGGGGTTGTTATTGCACAAGGAGTAGCGAGCCATGCGGATGGAGGGTTACGTGGTGTCAGGCCCACAGAAACTAGGACGCTCCCCTAGAAATTGCCTATAAATGTCATGACCGCTTCAGGGAAGCAGTCACATGTGAAAGGAAGACCTGCTAGTTGAGGCTCAACTGATTCAGAACATGAGCGTTCTCAGAGGCTGGGTAGATGAGGCTGTTTACAAATCAACTGAAAAAGGATTTCGGAAGGAGTATTTAGGCTTTGTAAGAAAAACAAAATGGCAGAAAAGAACCCTCCGGTACGTCAGATGTGAACTTCCTGGAGGGTCAATCCCCACGCACTTATTTATTCAGGAAGAACCTCTGTTCCACAATGCTAGGTTTAGTTCTAATTGATCTATTTACCTCAAGTAACAAAACAGTATTTTGTGAGTGTTCTAGATGCGACTTCCCCCGACCTGGGTCTCAATGAGCGAGATTTCACTAGAGAGTTCTTCACAATCTTTAACAGGCATGGATGGCACTTGGTTTCTGGAAGGCGAGGTGAGCAATGGCACATACTCACTGAGGAATGGCTGTCGGATCACAGTGTGGCCCCCACCAGGGTATCACACGGCAATTAATTCCAGCCTTGACTTGCACATCCCAGCATCCTGCCCCGAGTGGACCCAGTCTGGCCCTCGCGGCCTTCCTGAGCTCAAGCCTGCACCAGGCATAATTTCATAATCAGCCTCCAGACTGGCTGTCCCCCCACAAACCCCACCACCCCTCACATTCCATGAGTTCCTGGGAGGAGAGCATGTGGTATCTCCTGTCTATTCTCCATCACTCCCCAACTCATACGGTCAAACAACTAACAGAAACCATGACACTGACGTGGCAAACAGGTGTCACCTGGACTGCAGGACAGAATTTGTTTAGTCTTTACAAAATGAACAATATCTTACTGTTCAGACCTACCACTGCCTGAAGAGAGGACACGAGGGCCTGCTACTTTCTCCCTCCGAGTCTATTCCAGAAGGTGCCAAGGAAAGCTCCACTTGACCCCACCAGTCAGCACACTGTTCCTTCCTTCTCATTCCTCCTCACTCCAGCCACCGGGAGGTGCCAGCCTCTCCTCAGACAGGCCACTTGTCACACACAAGTGTGTGCAGATGCCGGCAAAGGCCACTCCTGCCCTCTCCACTGGCCTCTCCTCCCACGCCAGGGTGGGCCAACAGCTCCCTGGGAGCATCCAGTTGGGGGCACAGCCACCTCGGGTGCACAGCAACTATGGGGACGAGGGGGGGATGGTAGACCCAAAACATAACATCTCCACGGCAACCAAACACTCACGGTCCAAGGAGCATGTCAAGAAAGACGGGAACGTTAACAAACCACACAAACGCCCACACATGCACCCTGAATGCTTCCTTCTGGGAATAAACACCAAGGAAACAATGCAGCAGAGGGAAAAAGAAATGCATGTACCAAGATGTTCGTTAGGGCTGCCTGTGCTAACCCACAGACCCAAAACGAGCTCAGCACCATGAAACTGTGGCACAACTCAGTTGATTACCACATGTATGTTAAAATCATTGTGAATCTGTAATATAACATTAAATCCAAAAGGATACAACATTGTTTATATACTATGATCATGACTCTAAAAAAATGTGCTACAATGCTAACACAACAGGCTTCTGTCTTCAAAATTTTCTTTATGGTTGTCATGTTGTTCTCGCAGCTAAACAAGAAGTAAACATCACTGCTTCTTGTCAGCAGGTGGGGAAACGTGCATATCCGTGTAGGGGGCCCTACTCTGGTGCCTTGAAGAACTTGCACATAGGCAAAGGTCTGCCTGAGTCTGGTGGGACAGCGTGTAGCCTTCCTGAACACAAAAGGATGTGACGCCGTCTCCCATTTACATCCCTGTCTCCCCTGGGAGCCTGTCACTGGGACAGTGTCTCATCTCTAATGAGGTATGTGGCTTTCTGTCTGCCCTCAGAAGAGAGCTGTGGACCCTGAAACCACTTAGTGGCAGTCTAGAATTGCTTCTCGGACTCCAAGACTTGCAGTGCAGTCACTGGCCCCTTTTGTTTCACTGTCGATCTCTTTGGTGTGTGGGACAAGGACCAGGAAGCTGGCACCTTTGGCTTGTTATTTTGTTTGCTGTCTATGTAAGTAACGAACTGCCTGAACCTAACAGTGGCTTGTTGTATCTCGGCTTGCCTTGTAAGTGCCTGTGAGCCTGACGGTATCCCACCATTACGTTTTAATGAATTATCAGTGAAATCCAAGAAGTGTGTGTATACCTACAGATTTATATTAACACATATACCACATATACATAAAATCTAGCTTTAAATGCCATGTACATGGTGTTTTGAGCTAGAGTATTCTCATGAATGAAAAGGAAAAATAAGAAAACATGCATACACACGTATACTCAGACACAAACTCACCAGGCTCCTCTATCAACAATCAAAATAAGGTAAAGAACAAAGAAAACATCCTTCTTTTTGCTTGGCTACGTGGAAACAAATCAGAGGAAGCAGAACCAGAAAAACGGGGAGGTATAAGGTGAACCTACATTCCGGAGCCCTGGCTTCTGGCCCCAGCTCCACGGCCAGGCTGTAGAGCTTGAGAAATTCTCTTCCCTTCTCTGCCCCCATTTTCTCTTCTAAGAGAGAGGGGAGGGACTGAATGAGCCTGGCCCCTAGCTGTGTCGTCTCCATGGTGCTCAGGCTCACAGAGACATACTCGAGGACCCACAGAGCCAGGACACAGAGCACCCGAGTGCCTCCTTCTTCTGCTGAAAGCTGAGTTAAAGGGCAGCAATAAGTTAACCGAACAAAAAGCAAATTACTTCTAGCGTCCAACTGAGGTTGCTCAGGCACACGCCTGGGTCTCCAACACTCCAACTGCTCCCTACCACTGGAGAGGAGTGGGACAGTTACACAAAAGGAGTGTGTGCAATGCCACTGTGCTCTTTTCGACTGAGTCCCAGTCTTCATTCCTTCAGCAACTCTGTTCTAGGGCCTGGTGTGCTGGCACCCGAGCCACAGGGAGTGTGGTTCACAGTCTGTGTGATAACACCAACAAGAGAGCAGAGCATGCCAAATTCAGGAGAAAGGTTTCCTTCCTGCTAGGGGAACAGGGAAGGCTTCCAGGAAAAGGAGGTATTTGAGTGTGTCTTAGGCTAGACAGAATTTAAATGTATCAAGTGTGTGGGGAGAGGAGATTCCAGGATTCTAGTGTGATCAGAGGCATGGAAGTGGAAAAGAGAAATCTGACTGTGATAGGAAGTAGGAAGTGGTACATCAGGGACCAGATCACAAAGGCTTTAAATGCTAGACCAAGCAAAAACCCAAACCAGCTCTTCTTAAGTGTCTATGCTTGTCACAATTTGAAGCAATATAAACTCATCCCATTAAAGAATAGACAGCTATTCAGGCAGATGCAGGTGGAACCAACTGACCCATCTACAATGGATTGAATGTTATGTCTCCTAAAATTCATATGTTGAAATCCTAACCTCCAAGGTGATGCTATTTTGGAGGTGAGGCCTTTGGGAGGTGATTAGGTCAGGACAGCAGAGCCCTCATGAATGGGATTAGTGACCTTATAAAAGAGACTCCAGAGAGCTCTCTTCCACCATGTAAGGACACAGAGAGAAGACGGCCGTCTATGAACCAACCCTCACCAGACACCAAATCTGCCGGCACCCTGATCTTGAACTTCCAGCCTCCAAAACTATGAGAAATAAATTTCTATTGTTTATAGCCACCCATTCTATGGTACTTTGTTATAGCAGCCCAAAGAGACTAAGACATTCATCAATAGGTACCCCTCCTCCCCAAAACAGCTTCCCTAATTCAAATGGTAATTGCTTGAGGTGAAAAACAGCCTCTATATAATATTTACTTTCTTTTTCCTGGAAAATAGAGCAAATATTGAGAAACAGTTACAGGAGTCAAAGTCAAAGATAAATTTTAAAAGAGGGTCTGATCACAACTCTCATACAGGTAAAACATAAGCACATGTCAAAGATTTCAGTTAACTCATCAATTAACGAGGAAACCAATAAGACGTTACAACTGGGAAAATGCAAAGACCCAATAGGCCATCAGGAATGCTGAAATAAATTTGCTCAATAGATGCAAAACTGGTCAATCTCCACAGGGCAACAATCAACTGCATCTCCACCAGCCAGTTTGCACTGCTATAACAAGAATCATGTGCATTACCATCAGTATTCTACAAATAACAGAGAGTAACATAGTTCAAAGACAAGGAAAGGCTCAGAGACCAAGAGAATCAGATAACCATACAACTCCTAGATTTCCACTGAGGATACTCACTAGGCTTTTTGATCCATCTCAAAGTCTGTCCCAATTTTTCTCTACAAAGGTAAATACTGATTGATGTATGAACCATAGGCTCTCAGGCCTGTGTTTTAGGGAAATCACAGTGAGGACTGAAGTGTGAGGTTTAGAACTCAGGCAGACACTTGGGCCATCAAGGCTGGGCAGGTTAGGGTGCAGGTCCACATCCACTGGTTAACTTTATATTGGGAACCAGAGGATCTCTGACTGTGCTGCAAACCAGCTGTGAGCACATTCCTCCTCCTCCAGGAAGGAAGCTTCGGTAAGGAGGAGCCTGGCACCACACCCTGGAAGTACCTGAGCAGCTTTGAAAAAATACACTTGTACCACTCTAGAAATTCCACCCCTACAGCTTCTGATTCCACTGGTTGGGGTGGGGCTGGGGCATCCCTAGTTTTTTAAATCTCCCCAAGTGATTCTAAGGAGCAGCCAGGATTCAGAACCACCGGGCCAGATGGTAAGAAAGACTCCTCCGTCCCTGACACTCTGTGACTTTGTTGTAACACTTCCTTTTCCCTGAGAGCTGCTAGCCTTGGTACAGAATTAGAGAACATCAGCAGGACATTTTCCAAAAATGCTCTTCAAAATTAACCTTGGGTAGAAACCAGTAAACAAGCACAATCCATGATTTGGGCAGACTTGGCAAACATCCTACAATGTGTTAGAATCTTCCACTGGGAGCAGTTGCTATCAATTCAATTCAGTCTCCTGATTTGCTGCTTTAATCAAAATGCATGTCCCGGAGTAGAGAGATGCCCACAGGTGTGTGCTAATAAGCACCAGCACACGCGTGGTGTGCACACACTCACCCCTCATGCTCACACAGCAGCCTCCAAATCAAAGATTGGGGATCAAAGAGCTATAAAGTGGCCCACTTACATTGGGGTAACTGACTGATGAATCACTTTTGGTTGGCTGGTCCCCACAGTGGGGGAGATATCTGACAATAGGGCAGTCAGGGTAAATCCCAGAGCTTCCCGTAATCTTTTGAGACCTCTGCAATGCATTACAAACTTGATGGTATCAGGCATCACTCTGAACCCACTCGACTTACCACCAAAGTCACAGGCAATCTTTGGTACTTTGTGATAAGTCACCTTACCCTGATTGGCCTTGTGTCGGTGGCAAGAAACTCTGCTCTAAAAGACACTGTCCTTTCTGTGGGACCATGGAGGCCCGTAGGCCAAGTGACTACAGGAAAGATGATGTTCCCTCTCCTCCCTTTCTCAGTCTGCATGTTCCTTACCCCCCACACCCACACCCACACTTACTGCAGGCTGCACAGGTGAAGCACGTGTCGTGGTAGAGGTTCCCCATGGCCTGGCAGGCCTGGCCGGCCCCAAACACCCCTTTGCTGCATTTCACACAGGCTCCTGCAAGGGCAAGAACACACCAGTGAGTCAGGAGGGAACCAGTGTAAACTGAGTCATAAAACAGCCCATGAACAAAGCGAGATGCCATCCCATCAACAAATTCCGTGGAGTACTCCTTAGAAATACCTTTCACTCACTCTCCCTCTATCACTATTTCAACAATAGTCCTTTCAGCTGCAGAAAACAGCCACCAGGCTGGACTTTAGGCCCCACTCACCCTGCCCCATGCTGTCCACCACACTGCCATGCTGATGTTTAGAATACCTCGGCGTGGTCCACCCAGGTATCCCAAAGGCTCCTACTATTTATAAGACAAAGTCAAAAAAAAAAAAAAATGCACCATGACTATAATATGCCAAGCATGCAGGTCAGGCAATTAAAACTAAATTATTCCCTTTAATTCGCAGTGAGAACCACCAACTAGGATTTACTATCCTCACTTTTTCCAAACAGTATCAGGCCCCAAGCCGCAGGTTTTCAGACAGCAGCCAGTGCTCTTCCCTGCCCTTGCAGCACCAGCCCCAACCCCAGACAAGCCCCACTGGGGCTCACTCTTAGCCTTTGCAGATGGGCCCTGCTTGGCCCACCCTCCTCCCACCCCCCGTCCACTCATGTCCTGAGGCCTTCCTCTCAGCTTTCTTCACGACCCTTCCTCCACCTTGCCAGCTCTCTGGCTCCCAAGGCAACTTGATGAAGCAGAAATTAAAAGATCCAGGTTCTAACTTTGAGCTTCCCACCCACTCACCACTCATGTGGTTTGGGTTAACCTGATAGGGCCTCTGAACGTTGGTTTCTTAATTAAGAAACAGAGGTTAGTTCCACCTGCCCTGCATATTCCCAGGAGTAGAAGGAAAAAAGGCTGTTTTATAAACCAAAGTTCTAAAGAATTCATCAGCCTCAACTACAAAGTGCCAATTGGGAGATGTGGTCTAGAACTACAACTCCACAATTTACTACAATAGCTATGTGACTAGGGTAGATTATTTTTTTTTTTTTTGAGATAGAGTCTCGCTCTGTTGCCCGGGCTAGAGTGAGTGCCGTGGCATCCGCCTAGCTCACAGCAACCTCAAACTCCGGGGCTCAAGCAATCCTCTACCTCAGCCTCCCAAGTAGCTGGGACTACAGGCATGCGCCACCATGCCTGGCTAATTTTTTCTATATATTTTTAGTTGTCCAGCTAATTTCCTTCTATTTTTTTTTAGTAGAGACAGGGTCTCACTCTTGCTCAGGCTGGTCTCGAGCTCCTGAGCTCAAACGATCCACCTGCCTCGGCCTCCCAGAGTGCTAGGATTACAGGCGTGAGCCACCAAGCCCGGCCTAGGAGTTATTGAAACTCTCTTTGATATCAGGCTTTTTATCTATAAAGTGGGGGTAACAGTAGCCCCCTCATAGGGTGACTGTGAGAGAACGCATGAAGAGTGCTTAGTGCAGGGCCCCACGTTTGGGAAATGCTCAATAAACAGGCAAATAAACAATAAAGATGATAATGGTACAACATTCAGAAGCTGCTGCCCTTCTGCAGCAAGCCTGGATCAGCTTAAAAGCTATAATCTCTCTAAGAAGTCCCAGGCCTCGCAGGATCCCACTCCGGCTCTGTGAATAAGCTGCAAGTCTGTCTGTCTGGGCCAGCCCAGCACTGGCCACAACCCTGGCTCTGGGCCAGTCCACACGAGGCGGCCTTGGAGTCTCCCTTCAGAGAACTGCCCCAGTAGAGTCAGAGGAAAGACAGCACAGTTATGTAAATAATGCATAATATAAAAAAGAAAAGAGTCAGGGAGGAGCATACCACAATGTAGAGTGGTTTCTTTAGGTTGTAAAATTACAGCTTGTTTTACTTCTTTACATTTTCTGTGCTATTAAAAATTTTTTTTTACAAGACAGAAGGCATTATTTTATAGTTAGAAAAAAGTCTAGTCTCAAAAAAGTAAATATGTTTAAATATATTGTGTAATGTTAAAATTTTTGAAAAATAAATTTTATACACACAGACACACACACACAAATATGAAAGAGTTCCCCCAGTGCCCAGCAGGGTAACCAGCTCTCCTCCTCTGGTCAGTAGGAGCTCGGGCAGCCTTTTCTAACTCAGTTCCAATCTGTCAGGCTGCTCTCAGGCTGTAAAGCCCCAGCCTTCTGCCTACAGGGTCGAAAGCACTGTGTTTCAGAGTTCATATTTCAAATTGATAAACTGCATCACCATCAAAGGAAGTCCAAGCTAACACGTCCTACATGAAATGCCCCCCACACCAACAGATTCAAAGAGAAAACACCACACAAGGACCCTAAGCCCCTTCACCAACACTAGGAAGCAGGGTGAAACAGTCTATAGGAACAGTATTGTGTCAGCCAGGAAACTGTCGGGGGAATTCGTTTATACAAAGCTCTAGAGAGCTCAAGTATTGGCTATTTCTTCTTCTGTTTCAACATTTTATTATAAAAACGTTCAAACATGCAGAAAAGTTGAAAGAACCATATAGGAAACACCCTCATATCCACCACCCCAATTCTACAATTGTCAACATTTTGATATCCATCCCTCAATCAATCTAACAATCTATCTTATTTTTGATGCGTTTCAAAGTAAGTTCCAGACTGCAGTCTACTTCACCCTTTCAGTCTCCATATCATTAACTAGAGTTCATTATCTATTTGTTTACTTATTTTTTCCTGGTAAAAATCACAGTGAAACACAAATTGTAAGTCTACCATTCAATGAATTTTGATAAATGACCTATGTAACGAAATCAAAACAAGATACAGAATATCTCCAACATCCCCAGGAAGTTCCTACATGTCTCCTCCCTTCCATCTTCTCTTTAATGGTTATGAAATGCATGTATGTATGTGCATGTGTGTACATGTATGTGTTGTATGAGACTCCTGGACAGCTGGCATTTCTCTACCTAGTAAGCAGCAAAGTCAACAGAATGCCCCCACCACTATGAAACTGCAAGCATCACCTAATTCCAAGGCATCAGCCCTACCTTCTGTCTAATGATTTTATATACAACTTAGGCCACTCTCAAGGCAGGAAATACATCGGGTCTGGGCAAACTGCATTTCTTTACTGGCACTCTTGGAGCTGCCGGTGCCCACCTAACAGCGAAGTGTGAACACAGTAGGGTTCGGCCATTACCACTCATCTTTAAGGCCCAGGTGAGCAGGCTCCTAACTCTGGAAACCAGTGGTGCTCACAGCTACTGCTGGGGGCCAGCAACAGTGGCTACTGGACCAGGGTGGGCCAGGTGTAGCCTCCAGCATTTGGGATCCAGTAAACACGGAAGCTATGGTGGTGGTGTTCTCATCACTGGACATGGCACCTGTAATGCAGTGGCGGTTACTGGTTACCTTGGCATTTGCCTTCCTCTCCTAGTGAATTGTGAGCACCTTCAGGGTAGGGCCGTGTCTTAATTGTGGGCTCTACAAGTGCTCAAGGAAACAAGTGTGAGTTGAATCACATTCTGTGTAGCTCCTGGCACAGCCTTTTCCTCCTTCCTTCTTCCCTGGCACCCACTCCCTTGTATCTTGGGCACATGTATCTGTCTCCCCTGGGAGCACCTTTTACAGAGGTGCAGGGTCTTATTCATCTCTGAACACTCCCAGCCACTGACAAAGGGTACTTAGTATGCCCTCACAGACATCCATAAACACACAAAAATGGATTACACGGATGTCTGCTGAGCATTGGCTATAGCATAATTTAAATGTGATGATGGGGAAAATCTTTCTGAAAAATGTCACATACCAGGCAACAGCAAGGTATTAGTTATACTATTTGATGACGCTGAGGTCCACTTCCAGACCACCCATCCCAAGTGCCCTGGTTGAGCTGACTCTAAACCCTTACAACAAGCAACAAAAGCTAGTAGGTCAGGCATTAATCAGAGCACACTCAAAGCAGACTGCAAGGAACATTAAAGCAGCTCACTGGCGAATATAATTCTGCTCACAAACGTGGCACAAAACCACCCAAACACAACACCGCTTCCTCCCTGTAGGTCGCTGTGGCCTCTGTAGAATTATTTGTTTAACCCACTGTAGAAACATCGGTGGCAAAGAGCAGAAGGGCACAGGGGCTCAGCGGTTTGGCGTGGCGTGCCCACCCCCGGCCACCATGCACAGGACGAGCAAGACCAGCCTGCAGGACAGCTCACCGAAAGGGACAGGCAAGACGAATCCCACAAGCCAGGGCAATGCTGCCGGGCCGGGCCGGAGAAGCAGACACATCTTGCTATGGTTTGGGCAATCAAATAAAGCGAATGGCAGCATGGCCAGCATCTTCAAGTGGATGATCTAGCAGCATCCCGAGCCCCCTGGACTTCCTGCCACTTTATCTCTCCATGGCAGGCCTTCCTCCTCTCCGTCTGCACCCTGTCCAGCTACACTCTCTTCTGGTTTCCTCTCTCAGAGGCCTGTGGCCTGCTGCCGTCAGCCTCCCCCTCACTCTCCATCCCTGCAGCCGAGTCCTTTGGCTATTGAAGGTCCCTTCTCACCACGCTGACCACCTAGCGCAGGAGACAAAGCAAGGAAGGAAGCCACTTGCGTTGGGACGGTCGGTCACGCAGTGAGTAAGCTCCCGTGAGAAGCCAAGTAGGTAGGAAAACCTTTTCTCCTTGCGGTGTGTGGTAAATGGACAGAAAAGTACTTCATGGACAGAAAAGGCGGGAGAAAAAGGCAAATTCAATATTCTACTAATAGGAAGCTATGTGCCTACCACGGGCCAGACCCTGAGCTCAAAGTTCTCAACCACTAAAGGAGCTGCTGCTATCTCCTATCTGAAACTCAAGTTCTAGAAATGTCCTATGACATGCTGAAGGTCACATAGCAGGCAGGTAGGTGTGAGAGAGAGAATCTGAGCCCAGGTTCTAACTCAAACGTCCTGTTATCCCTGTCTGGCTGGCAGCTGTGGCTATTCCTGCCCATCCCCAGTAAGAGGGGGTGCCTTCCTCACCCCCAACACACTACTCACTCAGGATTCGGAGCCGAGACCAGCCCTGCCCCGGATCGCCAACTGCCCACCCTGGCCCACCTCCCATTCTGCCGTGTCCCACGCACACAAGGCCAACTGCCTGCTTGGGACCTCAACCACAAGGCCTCCCCCATGTAGACGGGCGACCTCAGCTCCGCCTGCCCTCCTGCCAGGAACACTGCAGCTAAGCACCTTCTCACTGCCCTTCGATGAACGGAAACCATTCGTTCACCCCCAGACACCTCTCTATCCCTCAGAACCAGGCTCTCTGCAGATGCCGGCAACGGGCTGGGGAGCAAGGTGCCTGCACTCTGGCCCTGCCCTCGTGGAAATCAGACTCGGCCACTGCTGGCAGTGAGCTGCCAGTCTCACCTCAAGCCCCACACTGCAAGTGCACTAAGTGGCCCGGGCCAAGGAGAGGCTCAGACTCCGCAAGAAGGAAAAGCAGAATAGGTGATTAGTCCCCCTAGGCTTTCCCACGGCCCCTCATGCCACAGGATTTTAAGGAAACGCCCAACAGAGGGAAGTAAGAAAATGTCATCACATATTACTATAATAATCCAAATTCAAACGCCAGGAGGGAAGTGAGAGGAATAAGGAATAAACTCTTAGGAGAAGAGAGGAAGGGATGGGCATTTTCCCCCCTGCAATTAGACTTACTGCCCCTCTAATCCATTCTCCAGACTGTCGCCAGAGTGATCTTTTTTTAAAACAGCTGCAATGAGGTATAACTGACATAAAATAAACTGCACGTATTTAAAGGGTGCAATTTGTTCAGTTTCTACATTTGTGTACACCTGTGAGATCACCGCAGTCAAGACAGTGAATACATCCACCACCCCAAAGATTCCACACGCCCTCATGGCTTTGCAACACCCCCCACCTTCCTGTCCTCGCCCCAGGCAACCACGGCTCTGCTTTCCGTCATCACAGGTTGGCTTGCGCTTCTAGTTTATATAAGGGAATCTGGAGTATGTACTCTTCTCCGTGTGGTTCCTTTCACTCAGCATAATTGTTTTGAGAGTCATCCATGTTGTTCCCTGTATCAAGAGTTTATTCCTTTGCATTGCCATGTGGTATTCCATTGTACGGACGGATGTGCTACAGTTTGTTTATCCGTTCACCATTCGTGTATGAGTTGTTTCCAGTTTGGAGCTGTTACAAATAAAGCTGCTGTCAACATGTGTACACAAGTGCTTGCATGAACACGTGCTGCCTGTTCACCGGAGTAAAGAAAGACCTAGGAGTGGAAGGACTGGGTCTTAAGGTAAACCTACGGCTAACTTTTTAAGAAACTGCCAAACTTTTCCAAAGAAGTTCTACCATTTTACATTCCTACCAGCAGTTCATTGGCGTTCCAATTTCTCCATATCCTTGCCAACACTAGGTACAGTCTTTTAAATTTTATCCATGCTAGGAGGTTATACGATATTAAAACAGTATCTCATTGTGGTTTTAATTTGCATTTCTCTAGTAACTAATGTTGTGTGTGAGCATCTTTTCATGTGTTTATTTGCCAACCTTATCTTCTTTAATGAAGTGTCTGTTCAGATATTTTGCCCATTTTTTTCTTATTGTTGAGTTATGAGAACTCCTTATATATTCTGGATACAAAACCTTTATCAGATATTGCTTTGCAAAGATTTTGCTAGAGTCCTACACACTCTAGCTGCCCCAGTCTCCCCAGGCTCTGCCTGTCTTCTCCCTCCCTCTGCCCAGGCCTGGAAGTTCTCTCAAGCAGTAAGCTGGGCAATCATCGGGCTCACCTCATTTGCTTCCTATCTCTCAAGAATCTCTGTCCTTCTGTGCCTGACATCCAGAGTCTTGAAAACCTTTGGCTCATATATTTTGTCTGTTATTTTTTTATTTTTGGTTGTTGCAGTCAACAGGCCCTGTTGCTCCATCTTCAGAACGGTATTTATTACACATCACATACTCCGAGCACTGTGCTAGACAATTTATGTGTGTTTCTTCATTTAATAACAATCCTACAAAACACCATCCTTTTACACATGAAGAATCTGAAGTTCAAAGACGAAGCAGAATACCAAAGTCAGTCTGACTACATCTGTGGCCTTTCCAGTCCACCCCAATGCACTTGTGAGAGGCGCTGAGGGGATGCGGCAGGAAAGGTTGGAAGGCCTCTGCTCACCCCCAGAATTTTGTGTCTTCATGTTTTTGGGGCACCAGCAAATCCACAAATCCACAGGCGGGAGCAGAGCTCTTTCATGACTGCTAGCCCACACCTCCCCACACAGAAATGTGGCCCTCGGGGTCCTCGGCACGGAAGGCCCTGGAAGAAGATGTCTGTGTGCCCAGGGTTTCTGCTTCATGGGACACCTGAAGAGCTTGGGGAGCTCAGTAGTCACTAGATCGGGGTTTATTCTTTAAACATGATACTTAGCATTTTGGTGTATTTCCTTCTGGTATTTTTTAGATGAATTTATTTTTTAGAGCAGTTTTAGGTTCACAGCAAAACTGAGCAGAGTCCCCATATAACCCCAGCCCCGAGACATGCACGGCCTCCCCCACCATCAACATCCCCCACCACAGTGGCACATTTGCACCACTGAGCAACCGCCATTGACACGTCACCACCCGAAGTCCGTAGCTTATGTTAGGGTTCGCTCTTGGTGTCAAATATTCCATGGACAAATGTATGACATGTATTTGCCATTACAGTATCATACAGACTAATTTCAGTGTCCTAAAAATCCTCAGTGCTCCACCTTTTCATCCCTCCCTCCCCACAAACCCCTGGGCACCCCTGATCTTTTTAATCTCTCTATAGTTTTGCCTTTTTCGGAATGCCACAGGGTTGTAGTCATATAGTGTCTAGCCTTTTCAGACTGGCTTCTTTCACCTAGTAATGTGCAGTTAAGGTTCTTACATGTCTTTCCACGGCTTGATGATAGCTCATTTCTTTTTAGTGCTGAATAATATTCCACTGTCTGGACGTACCACAGTTTATCCATTCACCTTGTCAAAGTTTGGTGATTGTAAGTGAAAATGCTATGAACATCCATACACGGGTCTCTGCATGGGCGTAGTTTTCAACTCATTCGGGTAAATACCAAGGAGTGTGACTGCTGGATTGTAAGAGTATGCTTAGCATTGTAAAAAGCTGCCAAACTGCCTTCCAAAGGATCCCTGTATGGGATCCTTTTAAAGATCACAATCTTCCTACAGCAAAGGGTAGGACTAGGGACAGCTTCCTGTCTTGAAAGACGTATCACAGGAGGCAACGATCCACGAAGAATTATTCAATCCTCCGCCCTCCTCTCTTTCGTGGCTCATGGGTTCTGCCAGGCAGGGTTAGCAGTGCCCGTCTCCTCACATCAACTGCACGGGCTGTATATTTTAGCATTCCCATGTCTCAGTCTTTTTCGTGCTGCTGGAACAAAATGCCCGCGACTAGGTAACTTACAAAAAAACAGAGATATTTATTTCTTACGGTTCTGGAGGCTGAGAAGTCCGGGATTGAGGGGCCCGCATCTGACAAGGGCTTTCCTACCACATCATCCCATGGCAGAAGGCAAAAGGGCAAGGGGGGGGGCGGAGAGAGAGAGAGAGAGAGAGAAAGAGAGAGAGAGGGAGGGAGGGAGGGAGCGAGAGAGAGAGCTTGCAGAAAGGGGCCAAACACATCCTTTTATCAGGAACCCACTCCTGAGATAATGGCATCGATCCATTCATAAGGGTGGAGCCCCCAAGACCTAATCACCTCTTAAAGGTCCTACCTCTCACCACTGTTGCATTGGAGATGAAGTTTCTAACACACAGGAACTTTGGGGGACACATTTAAACTGCAGTACTCCACAAACAGAAGAAAAGCCGAGTCCCTCGCACACAGTAGGTGCTAAATAAGCCCTGAATGCATTCAGAAGCAGAGTCAGGGAAGGTGTTCTAGGTTCAGCAAAAGGTAAGTGAAGGCACAGAAACAGGAAAGGCAGAGGCATGTGCACAACTGTGGGACGCTTATGTGTCAGCAATGACCATTGGGGCCCTGCAGGTGACAGGAAGTGAAGTTCTGAACCGGAGAGTGGGCGTGGCGTTAGAGAGGAAGGGGCCAGAGGAGGGCCACTGCGCCCTCGGGCAGCAGGCAGGGCTGCGAGGGGCTGCAGAGCTTTGAGAACCGAGGCTTCCCCCTGAGAGGCCCCAAGTTTGTCACTGACTGATGTGGCCCAGGTCTGCGGGGGCCGCTCCCAAGCAGAACCTCCTGTAGGGCAGGAACCCCACCTCACACTCAATTTGCCCCTCCCATGTTGACTGGCTGTCGTCTGGGAAGCTACAGTTGGGTGCGCCAGGGCCTTGGGCAGTTGTCCAGGGCTGTGCATACTGTCCTCCATGTGACCGAAGAAAACCTGGGTACCGAGTACAAACACTGCCAATGCTGTGATTTACTGTAACGTAATGTCCTTTAAGAGGCCAAAGCAAGGTAACAGGCCTTATGAGAGAGCCTTTTGAGTCACCAGGGCATTAGACATTTTGCAACATTACTGTTGCCATCACTGCATGGTCATCCTTGTCCACTCGGTCCCATACGAATGGCACTGGTGAGCTATCAATCAGGCTGGCCTCACTCCCTTGTGCACGACAGTGGTTTTCAAACAGTTCAAGTGGGTAGAAACTTTTCTCAAAAAGCATCAGTGGAACCTCAAATATATACAACAAACAAAAGGGAAACCACTGTGGTTTAGGGTGGGACAGAGCCCACTCTGCCGCCTGGAATGTCCCAGCCCCCTGCAGCAGTTCCAGGAAGATTGTTTAGAAACCAGTAACACAGCGTAACTGATCAACTGCAGATCCGACCCGCCTGGCCTGGGCACTGTTCCATGTGACATAAGTTATCCCAATTGGTATTAAATTGTCTCCCGTACACCCAAAGCCAAAAAACAAATTTGGGTGAGGGCCACGGCATCTTCCCCACTCCCTCAGCAAAGGCAGGGTTTACAAACAAGGCAGACAGCAAAGCAGCCTTAGCACGACATTTGGCTAGAACAGAACTCCTGCCTCCTTCCTGCCTACAGCCAGACTGAGGACCCTGGAGGCCCTCCTTCAACTGCTCCCACAGCCAACAAGGGTGATAGCCACGTCTGCGTCTTTCATTGTGATGAAAAGTTTTTATATAAGAAGGCTACATCGGGCTAGCCAATTAGTGTGGCTCTGTGCCCGCCTCCACCTTGGCGTGGTTCGGTGACCACTTCCATCTAGGTGAAGCAGGCCTCTCAGAGCTGTGCCCCCATCACTCCACTGGACGTCATGTGGGGTCACACAGCCACGAACCACCTACTGTGTGTTGGAAGGGGACTGAGGCAAGGTCAGGGCTCCTGTGAAGGTCTGTGGATACCCCAGAAGGGGCAGACCTGCCTGGGGCACATTTGGGTTCTTTCTCAGCCGAAGGTTACAGCCTGTGGACTGGACAGCCCTGGGCATCAACAGGTTCTAGAAGAGGGGCCAAGCTCTTGACACAGAGCTGGACTGATGATCCCAGGAACAGTCCTCCCCCAGCCATTCTGTAAGCTCACAAAAAGTCCCCGGGAGTGGTTAGCGCTGGGCTCCCGACTAATATGCAAATCAGAGCACCATTTCTTGAGTCTGGCTGGGCGGAATCAAGGTGCAGATGCCCAACACAGCCTCCAGAGACCGGTTCCTTCTCCAGAGGGAAAGCCAAAGCCCCCAGCTGATTCTAACACGCAGCCCAGGAGGACAACCGTAGATGTAGATGTTATAACACAACACTCTGTGTCCTACCTGGCACCCTGGGGCTGCCCTCCCCTCTCACACACTCTGCAGTTCCTGAGTCAATGGGTAAAGCTATCACCAAGCCGCAAAGGAAGTAGTTAAGGTCATTCTGGGCTATGGGGTCATTGCGCCAGTCTACTTGCTTCACTCTGAAGCTGCCACTAAAACACACATGGCCTCAATACCAGTGGTGGCCTCACTTCATTGCAGTGGGAAAGGAAGTTTCTAACACAATTTCCCAATCACTGTAAGCTTGAGCTCGCCTTGCCAGACTACCTGCAGGTGCACTTTCGTCCAAGGGCGCCACTATTTCCTGGCCTCAATGACTCCCGCCTCTACTCGCCAGAGGAACAGGAGTTCAGGCATCCCTGAGCAAGCCCAACTCCTACGCTGAGCCCTCCGACAGCCAGCGCCAGGGCACCACTCACACGGCCTCTGGTTGCCGCCTCCTCCCTGGCCTTCCTCTCTTTCCTCATGAGGCTCTTCACTTCCAGTCTCTCCACAGAGAGGCCACTGAGCTTTCTCAACTCTAATCTGAAGCAGGAATGTCAAGTCAGCTTTGGAAAAGACGTTTTGCATTGCAAAGAGTCAAATGCAAAGAGGCGATGCCAGGCCGGGCGCGGTGGCTCACGCCTGTAATCCTAGCACTCTGGGAGGCCGAGGCGGGCAGATCGCTCAAGGTCAGAAGTTCGAAACCAGCCTGAGCAAGAGTGAGACCCCATCTCTACTAAAAATAGAAATTAATTGGCCAACTAAAAAAATATATATATATAAAAATTATCCAGGCACGGTGGCGCATGCCTATAGTCCCAGCTACTCGGGAGGCTGAGGCAGGAGAATTGCTTCAGCCCTGGAGTTTGAGGTTGCTGTGAGCTAGGCTGATGCCATGGCACTGTAGCCTGGGCAACAGAGTGAGACTCTGTCTCAAAAAAAAAAAAAAAAAAGAGGCGACGCCACTTGTCACTTACTGATGGGCAAAGTCGGAAAATAATGACGACAGTGCCACTGGGGTGTAAAGCAAAGGGCACTGTCAGATACTCTGAGTGGAAGGATACACAAGGACAACCCTTCTGCAGGGCAGTCTGGCAAGATGTATCAAAAGCCTTTGTTAAAGCTCAGGCCATTTGGCCAGCCCAGTAGTCCCTCTTATCTGTGGTTGTAATTCTGTGGTCTCAGTTAGCTGGGGCCAACCATGGTCCGAAAATGGTGGGTATAGGACAGTAAGATAATTTGAGAGAGAAAGAGACCACATTCACATAATTTTTAATTATAATTTAATTAAATTAATTTTTAATTTTTAATTGTTCTATTTTATTATTTGTTATTGTTAATCTCTTACTGTACCTTATTTATAAATTAAACCTTAGCATTGCTATGTATGTACAGGAAAAAACAGTGTAAGGAAGGTTCAGTACTATCCACCGTTTCAGGCATCCACTTGGGATTTTGGAATGAATCCCCCATGAATAACGGGGGAATACTGTAATTTAACAGAATTTTGCATAAAGTAAAAAAAGCAAAGATGCTCCCAAAAATGGATGTGTACTGGGACAGCAAGTACGTGAGTGGCTGCCCAGGGATGTGGGGAAGGGGGGCAGGGAGGAGCGGCCCATGGGTGCAGGGTTTCTTCTGGGGGTAATGAAAATATTCTAAAATTAGAAAGTGGTGACGGTTGCACAACTGTGTGAATATACTAAAAACCGCTGAACTGCACAATTTCAAAGGACAGCTTTATGGTATGTGAATTATACCTCCATAAGTCTATCATTTTTAAAAATGTACAAGTGTACTCATCAAAATATTATTAAAACACTTAAATGTGAAAAACTGGAAACAATACAAATACCCAAACACAGAGGTAACATTAAGTACAATACAACCTTTAAAAATCATATTCTATAGCAGTGCTGGCCAATAGAACTTTTTCTGGAATAATGAAAATGTTCTATTCTGCAGTGTCCAACATGACAGCTCAAGGGCTGCTGACCATTTGAAATGCAGCTAGTGCAACAAAGGGAGTGAATTTTACATTTTATTTAATTTTAATTAATTTTTAATTTTAAATAGTCACCTGTTGTAGAGTATTATTTCGTGACATAAAAGTGTTCATTATACAATGTTAAATTAAAAAAAGGGGGAGGTGACAGCCACACAGTATGTGCCATGTTGTTTTCTATTTTATTTTTTAAGTAAATACACAAAGACATGACTACAAGAATAGACACTAATTATTACTCTAATATACCTCCAGGAAAAGTTTAAACTCCTCAGAACATCCTTCAGCCTCACAACCAGCCCTTCCCAATGCACAGAGGGCTGGCACCCCACCTGCAGGCCCACTGCCCTCGCAGGGTCTTTTCCAGTGATTCTGACTTACAAAAAAGCTGTAAAAGTAGTACAAAGACTTCCTACGTACCCTTCACCAGATTTCCCGCATGTTAACATCTTGCACAACCACAGTACAATCACCAAAAATCAGGAAATTAACATCTGTATAATACATACTGATATATACAATACATATAATATGTATAAATCTGCAGACCTGGCCGGGCATGGTGGCTCACACCTGTAATCCTAAGCACTCTGAAAGGCTGGGGCAGGAGGATTGCTTGACGTCAGAGGTTTGAGACCAGCCTGAGCAAGAGCCAGTCCCCGTCTCTACTGAAAATGGAAAAATTAGCCAGGTGTTGTGGTACCTGCCTATAGTCCCAGCTACCTGGGAGGCTGAGGCAGAAGGATTGCTTGAGCCCAGGAGTTTGAGGTTGCTGTGAACTAGGCTGACGCCACAGCACTCTAGCCGGGGTGACAGAGCAAGACTCTGTCTCAAAAATCGAATAATAATAATCTACAGACCTTATTCAAATTTTGCCAACTGCTCCAGGAAGAAAGGAAGAAAAAATGTCCTTTCTTCCTGGAGCAGGATCCAATCCTGGAACTAAATCCACTGCATTTAGTTGTTGAGTCTCTTGGTCTCCTTTAATAATCTGGGACAGTTCCTCAGTCTTTGTCTTTCATGACCTTGACCCTTTTCAAGAGTACTGGCCAATTATCCTCAATCTGGATTGGTCTAATGTTTCTGCATGGTCAGACCGAGGTCATGTGTTTCTGGCAGGATCTCCCCAGAAGTGATGGTGTGTCCTCCTCTGTGCAGCACATCAGGGTGTACACGGTGTCAACACATGGAATAGAACATTTTACTGGTGAGAATAGAACATTTTACTGGTGGTGTCAATTTTGATCACGTGGCTAGCGTGGTGTCTGCCAAATTTCTCCACTGCAAAGTTACTCTTTTTCTCTTCGTAATTAATAAGAACTTTAGGAAGAAATACTTTGAGAGTAAGTAAATATCCTGGTCCTCGTGATATTTTTACCCACTATGTAGCATCCATTTATGACTCCTGCCAGAAACAATTATGACAGTGATCTTTCCAAATGGTGACCTCTCTATTTTCATAATCTGTTTTACATTTTACCAATGGAATCCTCTGTACAAAAGCTTTCCCTTCTACAGTGGCATGTACCTGTAGTCCCAGCTACTTGGGAGGCTGAGGGAGGAGAACCACCTGAGGCCAGGAGTTCAAGACCAGCCTGGGAAACATAGCGAGACCTTATTTATCTCTATTAACAACAACAAAAAAGTTTTCCCTTCTCCTCATTTATGTATTTGTATCAGTAAGGACTCATAGATATTTATTTTATTCTCTGGGTTGCAATCCACTTCTATTATCTATTTTGTTGCTCAAATTGTCCCAGATTTTGAAGCCACTTTCTCAAGTAAGGTCATTTCTAAAATCACTCTTCCTGGTGAGAAGGCTCAAAATTGTGCATGTTTCTCAGGATCTTTGCACCAACATCAACTACTAGAACAAATGTCGACCTCCAGCAGAAAGCGTCTCGAACCCATCCTGCGGGCTGAGTAGTACACTGTTCACATCACTGCCCCTTTCCTGTGAGATCATTCCACACATCCCCCTCTTGACATTGGTTCAGTTCCGCTCCAGCACCTCAGACCACACCATCCAACATCCTGCCACCAATTAACTTCTCTCCTGCATTATTTTCTTCCATCTGGCCTGGGAATCCTCTGATCTCGCAAATAAAGCTAAAATGCATTTCTCACTCCCTTCCGCTCTCAGCTCAAATAAAGGTTGCCAGATAAAGCACAGGATGCCCAGTTAAATTTGAATTTCAGCTAAACAACAAATTATTTTTTAGTGTTTAAGTATGTCCCATGCAAATTTGAATAGCAGATAAACAAATGTTTTTTAGTGGAAATGTGTCCCAAATACTGCATGGTCCACTCTTGCTGAGCCTGGGGGATCACCACACGGTCTTGGCGGTCCCAAGTGGCAAGACCTTCTTTACCTTGTCCACAACCTCTCTCCTGCGAACCATAAAGAATAGGTTTTGGTGTGAACACGGGGTTTAATTCACACCTTAGGTACCATGGTAGCTTTTTCACCCATCAAAGGGTTGTAACAACAAACACATTTCCTGGGATGACTTTGAGGATTAAAGGAGACCATGTAAGCGCCTACCACTGCTCCTGGCATACAGAGGTACCCAATAAAAGTTCATTTCCTTCCTTCCCTTCCCAGGAAAGGTATCTTCCTCCCTAATTTCCCCTTCCAGGCCTTAGGACAGTGAATTAATAAAAAGTTATCAGCCACTCTCCTCCCACACACCCACATTCCAAATGCTGTACCTCACAAAACCTCACAAAACATTCTGAGTTCTTCCCCAGACTCTCAGAACTGAGCTCTTTCCCTCCTGTCCCATCCCTGCTCCTCCCCTGGGTAATGACCACACAGTGTTATGATCGTCCCCACAGGGCAGCGGCCCACACCTCTGACCCGAGCAGGTGCCCAGCACTCGGCAGGTGCTCAGCAAACATCTGCCGAATGACTGAGCGAATGAATGAATGAATGGCCACACAATCCGCCAGTGGCTTGTCCCCTCCCACACAGAGCCCTGCTCCTCACGGCTCTCCTCTCCCCCTTCAGCTTCTTCAACTGCCTTCCTGCCTCCCTCCAACCTCCAAAAAGGCAAGCTCTCCCCCGCCCCTTGCCTCCCGTTTACTCCTCCCCCTGCAAAAAAAAAAAAAAAAAAAATGCAGGCTCCAGCAGCTGTTGGGCACATCCACATGGGGCAGAGGTGACTGCAGTGGCAGCAGGGAAAGGCTCAGAGCAGGCAGTGAGAAGCCCAGCTGCAGACATGCTGGCCATGCAGAACCTGAAGGAACCAGAAAGAAAATCCATTTTCTTTCAGAAAAAAACAAAATCCTGAATCTTCCTCGGAAGTAACACAAGGCAGATTTTAGAGACGCTTTGAATCTGCATCTACCAAAGAAGACAACAGAGCATGACAGGCAAGGAAAAAAGAGCAAGTGAAAAGTTGTTGTTAGAGCCTGTTAAAGCTCAGGAGAGGGGTCTGCACTCTCTCCAGTGTCCAAGCAGACAGCCCTGCCTCCTGTCCCTCCTACACCCCAGGTTAGAAGCTGGCAGGGGACACCCACCCAGGACTGTCTCCTCAGAACAAGCAGAAAGTCCTGGAAACATGCTTTGGGCAGTTCTGCTGCACACCGGGCAAGCTACCCTGGACAAGCTACCTCATTGCTCTTCGCCTTAGTTTCCCCATCTTCAACAGTGGGGGAGAGGGGAGGTGCACAACAGGAAGATGGAAGCAGGGAAGGCAGGGCCTGGAAGGCTGTTTCTGGGCCTTGG
This sequence comes from Lepilemur ruficaudatus, assembly GCA_963574885.1. Lineage (NCBI taxonomy): Eukaryota > Metazoa > Chordata > Mammalia > Primates > Lepilemuridae > Lepilemur > Lepilemur ruficaudatus. The sequence continues at coordinate 28,254 of CAUYRT010084519.1, forward strand.
GCTCTGATTCTGTGAGTGAGGACCAGGGTCGCTGGTGGTGGTGGTGTGGGGGCACTGAGGGACTCTTTTGGAGCCCAGGAGGGGTGTGGCTTGGTTTTATTCTAACAGGATAGATCTGAAAGCTGGCTGGCCATCCTGGACAGGAGAAAAACCGCCTAACAATTGAAACTCATTGGCACTAGTTGGGGGAAAGGGGAAGGACAGCTCTAAATTCTGATTCTATAATTATTTGCATAAAATTAGAATCTGGCTGTCTCTACAAAATACAAAGACAGTAATTGGGGTGACATGAAGTCTCCAAGGAAGCTTCAAAAACCAAACGGAGGTGGCACTTCTAACAAGTAACTAAAAGGGAAAATGCTTCATTCACCGGTTTTTATTCCTAGAGTACCACCCCAAAATATGCTGCTTTGACACAGGATGACTTCAAGCTAAAGGCACTTGAAAAACAGCAGATACGGGCCGGGCGCCGTGGCTCACGCCTGTAATCCTAGCAC